>JABSTQ010011474.1:600000-800000 GCA_013358835.2 Ixodes persulcatus | reverse complement strand
TTTTTTTTTTTTTTGCCGGATTAAAAAGTTGGGTTCAAATAGAGTGAATCACGCTCTGCCCACAATGACGCTTGGAAGGGTGACGTAGTCACTTAGGTCACGTTGTTCGTCGGCGCACTCACCTAGGACATGCTGCCGAGATAGTGACGACACGATTGAAACGACGACGTCCCTCTACCAAGCGTCATTGTGAAAGGACTTGCGACGTTCCTTTTGCGAGCAATTGTTTTAAATCGTGCGAAAAACGCCAACATTCTTCGATGAATACAAAAAAAACTACATCTCCGATTTTTTTTTAAAATTGGTCTGGCTTTTAATGGTAGTTGCCGTCAATACTGCAATTTCAACATGACCGCGAAAACCAATAATAAAAAGTTAATTAAAATATATTAGTTAATTAGTCGACTTACCGTGGCGATTATCCCCTCATCTAATGTACGCCTAGCCTGATAAATACATGGTGAAGACAGAGCTGGTCTAACTCTCACCACCTATGCAAAAAAAAAGACTATTAAAATTAAAATGATTTCATTTGTATATTTTTTTCTAATTTAAAACTCCACCTGTCCGAGAAATTAACTGACTATTTTTCAAAGCGAGTTTTTTAATGACGTACCATGAAAAATATCTGCCGCTTTAAAACGAAAAAAAAGAAGAAACTTTTAGAAAAACAAGAGGAATAAAAGATGTAGGTACGAAGACAACACAATTCTTTCACAGTACTTTCTGCCTGTCTCCGTCCTTACACGTTTTATTCTTTCGTGTTTTTCAAATTATTTTTACCAACCCGCTCTGACCTCTTAAGGGGGATTCAACCGCTATTTATTTGTACCCCTTTTCCTCATAGATGGCGCAGAATTTTTCCGGAACAAACGAGTTGCATGTTCGCAGCTGCGCATGCAGGTCGGGCGCTTGGGGTGGGCTCGGGTTACGGACTGTTCGCCGCCGACCTCGAGCTAGATCTTCTTCGCTCTGTGTCCGCCGCTGGAGGAAGCTGCCAACAGGCGGCGCGAGATACGAGCCAGTACATGCGTAGATTGCAGTGGCTAACAAAACGTAGAATAAGCTCTGATTTCCGAATGAATTCGAAGTTCCATCCACGTTCGAAATTATCGAAAGCACAAGGTGCGGCGTTGCGGCCGTTTCGACCACCACATTTAACACGCAAACATTGTTTTGCAAAAAAAAATAAAAAGAAAAAAAGATTGAGCTTAGTTTAAAGCTAGAAAACAAAAAAGAAATAAAGTGGCAGTTTTGCACTTCCTATGTCGTATTTTGGCCTGCTCTTCGTCAGAATACTAGTTTGCAAATCCGCCCTCAGGTAGTGTGGAGCAAAGCCCATTTATCCTGGGAAAAGTGGCGCCAATCACTTTTGTGGAAATGCTAGAGACACATGCCGTGCGCCACTTCTGGGAAGAGGCCACTAAATGAGCAGCGCTTAAGGTATATTCACACGGTGCATCTTGTTGGCGAATCTTGTGTCGCGAAACTAGGTTTCGGGAAACAGATTCCCCGTCTGAACGCGACCAAAAAAGTGGCGCGCCTCCGAAAAAAGTGGCGCGTGTTCCTCGCTTCTGGAGCAATTTTTCGCTGAAACCTCGCCGAGGCCTGTCAATCACCCGAAGGAGAAACGCGGACGCTGCCAATGGCCGCTCGACTTGTCTATGACGTCTGACCTTCAAGGAGGAGCGAGCTTTTGGTGGAGTTTGATTTTCGGCCGATTCTTATCCGAGCCAAAGCCCAAGAAAACAAACAAACATGGCGAGCCACAAGCGGAGAAGTGGTGCGTACGGGTGACGAGTCTTGGTCCTACTCGGTTGCTGTGTGTGAACGGCGCCTACACTACAGGTTGGTGGAGCGGTTCCAATTCATCAACAGTCGCGACGAGTGCAAGCACCGCATATAACCATGAGTGGGGATAACTCTTTTTATTAGCAGTGCAAAAATGTCTGAAATGCTTCGAGATCATCTGCCTGTTCTTTGACGTTCGCGGTCTTTCCCGGGTTTGGCTGGACTAGTTAACCCACCGAGCCGAATCTGGCGAAGTTCAATCGAGTGGTATTAATAAAACGGACTGTCTCTTCACATTGTGCGTACTTCATATCATTTTGATGCGAAACGCTTGGTATTCCCGGTGCAGATGACAAGGTTTGGCGAAATTCTCGTGAGTCAATACGTCACAGGTTTCGCGCGTCAAACTCCACGTGTGAATAGGCCGATTTCGCGAAATCTTGGTTTCGCTAAACTGTGGCGCGTTGAAAAGATGCACCGTGTGAATAAGCTTTTAGAGTATCGGCACTCTGTTCCCCGACATTGTTGTGGGCACCGGCTATTTGGTGCTTGTGCAGAGTAGACGCAACTGCCGATCGTCATGATTCCAAAGTGCGACTTCCTCAGCATTAGATTCGGTGTTAGGAAGCTCATATAAAATTGCTTTGCTCTGTCGCAAACTGTTTAAACATTTGTGGAGGACGGAAAAGCGTTTCCTGCGATTTCAGTTAATTTTTCAGATAACTGGCAACCATGATTTTAAGCCACAATATGAAAAAGTGTAATTACTCTGAAGCGTAGCTTATTTAGTGGCACTATGTATAGAAGAACATGGCGTCTGAAATCTAGCTCAGTGCTGCGCTGTTCCGCCATGATCTTCCCTAGTGCCACTAAATAAGCTACGCTTCAGGGTAACAACACTTGTCCATATTATGGCTTAACATCATGGCTGACAGTTATCTGAAAATTTATCTGAAATCACAGGAAACGCTTTTACGTCCTCCACAAATGTTTAAACGCTTCGCGACAGAGCAAAGCAATATTACATGAGCCTCCTAACACTGAATCAAATGCCGAGGAAGTTGCACTTTTGAATCATGACGATCGGCAGTTGCGTCTGCTCTGTACAAGAACCAAGATGGCGGCGCCCACAGCAATATTGGGGAACAGAGTGTCGACCCTAAGCATCGCTCATTTAGTGGCGAGGTTCACACTTCTGCACGTCCAGAGGTGTGGACCTCGTCGAAGAGGTCCACACTTCTGCGCGTCGAGTCAAAAGCAACAAGAAGCAACCGTTTCCCACCAGTAAACTGTACCAAGGAGTTCTGTCCAAGCAAGTGGCGCGGCTCTACTACTCGTCCACAATCGCTCGCCAAGTGCACAGCAGCTGACAAGATTGGCAAAGGGTATGGCAAGAAAGGACACTTTCCGTCTGTCTGCCTGTCAGCAAAAAAGAACCACCCAAAAACACAAAGCCATGTTGCACTCGAGTTATCCTCGTAAATTCTATAAGTTGAAGGCGCTGCCGGCAAGTGCAGACTAGAGTTCCTGTATAGGCTCCCTACGGGAGCCAGAGTTGCGCGTTTGATTCCACATGCCGCTTGCCGCCCTCGCCGCTATTCGCCGAGATCCGATCACGTGAGGAGCCGTATCAAGTGTCGTGCAGCAAAGTAGACGTTGCACGCGCCCCGGCGTACGTTCCCAGGCTTTTGAGCCCGCCGCGCGCCTCGAACGCGCGGCGCTGCTATTCGCCGAATTCAGTCACGTGAGGAGCTGGATCCACATGCCATGCGTGAACGCGCAACTCTGGCTCCCGTAGGGAACCCATACAGGAACTCTAGTGCAGACTAAATTCATTTGATAAAAATCACGCTTTCAAGTATCGCGAACCATTGTTGTGGAAACGCGCAAGACACGTGCGAGGAGCGGGTGCTCCGCTGCCATTCGCTTCCAAGGGCCGCTCATTTCAGTACTGCACCGACAACTGCTTCCAAGAGCCGCTTGAGACACGGGCCTCGTGCACTGGCGCATTTAACGCCACTTGCAAGACAAACGCAAACACATCGAAAGGCTTGAGTCTAGGGTGCCTTCATGTGCGCTTTGCTTAGGGTGGAGACATCTGGCCATTTTGTCCCACAAATTAATTTTTACTTTTTTGTTCAGAAGCGCGAGAAAGAGCAGGTCCCGGCACGGGTTTGTGGCGCTGACTGTGCTATGGCAACATTTTGTTTTCAGTCGATTTCTTTGTATTTTCCCCATGAGCGCGTGCTGTCGGCAACGGGTACTAAAAAGGTGGCATCACCCTAAAAAGAAGGACATTGAGGCACCCTACGATATCTCTGCTCAACCCTGCACGATCTTAGGGTGCTTACGAGCCACGCTTGTAACGTATGCAAGCGTTTGACCACGCGCGCTAACATAGCACACACAAAAAAATAGAATCAACAAAAGTATCGCCTTCACAGCCTTATCAGGCCTTTTGCAAAAAAAAAAAAAATTAATTTTTTTTGCAACGTTCAAAAAGTGCCGACCAACGGTGCCATCAATTGTAATTCTGTTGCGTCTATGTTTATACAGCGGGAAGTTAGCTCTGAGGGCATCTGGAGTCTTCGTTGGAGATGAAAGACAGTGCAGTATACCACTGCTTGTCTGACATTTTAAACGTGCATCACGCAATAGTGATACATGCAGACTTGTACCGTACGCATTACAAGTAATCAAATTACTTGTAATCGAATACTTTTTGAAGTAATTTTGTAATCAATTGATTACTTTGATTAGGCAGTAATCACAAGAGTAATCTGATTACTTTTTGAAGTAATAAAAATTACTTCTAACCCCCTGCACACACCTTCTTTTTCTGAAATGAAAAAAAGAAAATTTGCTTCTTTTTTCGAACAGAAAAAAGAATGATTTTTGCGGAGCTGTAGGAAACGAGGTCAACCCCTTTGTATGTACAATTTCTGTGGCATGTTCGTTTGTTTTTTTTTTCGCGCTGGGACTGGGACTGGGAAGCCCCAGGGAAGCCCCAGTGCGTGACAAAGGCAATTCAGGGCGAAGTTTGAGGGAGCAGAAAGTAGCTTTGTAAGTCCTTCGTCCAAACTAACGCCCTCACGCAAAAGCACACAAAAATAATAAAAAAAAAAACAACCTGCTTACGGTATCTACATGCAGCCCGTAGGAGAACCAGAACCGAAGAATGTCTAAAGCGGATGCAAAATATAACAAAGCCAGTTCAAATATTTCCCTATTTTCCCTACGTAGTCTTTGTGACAAGCAAGGTTTCGAGTTGAGAACTGGTCGGGGCGATCTCTTCCGCTAATGGATACTACACATGATCCATTTCAAATCCTGGAGCTGCTGCTCTTTTGTATAACATGCGAGTTCATCCACATGTGAATAGTAAAATGAGCAACAATCAAGATCTAGAACCCCCTCCGCTCCCCCCCCACCCCAAACTGGCGAACGCCCAAATCATTAAACTTCTTCAAACGAATTCTATGCTTGTGTCCGCAATTTGAAGGTACAACGACCACGAAGAGGGAACCCGTTTTTTCTTCTTCAATACTTGTGAAAATGTGAAATATAGGTTCGAAGTAGTTCATACATATGAGCGCTAAACATGTAAGTCTTCACACAATAAAGTAATCAGAAAAGTAACGGTTACTTCTTCAAGTAATGTCCAATTACTTTTGCTGTCGAGTAATCAAGTAATGTAATCGAATAATGTTTAGCCAAGAGTGATAGTAATTGTAATCGATTACGTTTTTTTTAGTAACGTGTACAAGACTGGATACATGACAGCACGCCGGTACGATGCTCATCCAGATTGAAACGGGCAGAGGCGGTGGATTGAATCCACAATCAGTGAGCTTTACAGCGTGAGCTTCCGCTACACATGCTACCGATCCACGAGCAACGAGACATCGCGGTCGAATTCGAGCTCGAGAGAAAAACAACAACAACAAAAGCAAGAAAATCTCCGGTTTGAGGCATTTAGTACTAGTGTCGCCATCTCGTTTATCAAGTTCGAAATAAAATTAACAGGATGATTTTATTCACACAAATACGCAAATACAACAAGATTTTGCTTTCTCGTCATGGTCTTAAAATTAAGATTATAGGCACCCCTATTACGTACAGCCAAGCGTTTTGTCACGTTTGTCTTCTAAAGAATTGTACTTTCAAAAATGCCTCAAAACGCGCTAAAAACAGTCAAAACTGTCATATTTCTGGATTTTATAAAAAATCTCCAGAGCTCTAAAAGAAAAATTCAAGGGCCGCACAACCTTCATTACGTTATCATAAGTAGCCCTCAAAAGAATGAATACTATCGTGCATTCCTGAAACTGCAGGTTTGTGTAGCGAAATTTGCCCATTGAGTGACGAGTGGTTGAATCCCCCTTAAATTAAATATTCTCCATGGAATCTCTCGCGTTAAAGGCGAGAGACTCCATGGAGCGAATACCTCGCTAAAGAGACGAATTTTGACCGGCACCGCTCGCTTGGTGCGTGGCGTCACAACAAGCGAATGAGCCGACGGGAGAAATTCGTCGGCGTTCGCCGCACATTCGCCCCATGGAGTCCATCCTGCCCTGCATTGACTCTTTTACTGGTTTTTATTTTGCACCGAACCTGAGCGCACTGAATGTAGTAACTTAATGAAACTTTTCTTTTCTCAAATTTCGCTTTATTTTAAAAGTTATAGGCAAATTAGAATTACAAAAACAAGCAAAAAATAACCTCCTTCATGACGTCGTAGGTCCCGGCTTGAGCGGCCGTGAACTAGAGGAAGGGTAGTGGGCTCATCGAGCGTTCACGGCTGCCGCACTCTGTGTCGACGGCTCGAGAGGGCGCCACTAAAGCATGTGTTGGATAGGCTGTATGAAGCGGGTGGCCAGGGCGGCTCGCATTGCATTTGCTGCGGGTTTTAAGACTAATTCGGCATAACACTTCATTGGCCACAAACGACAGCAAACACGGGGTAAAGATCAGTTCAGAACGGGAGCCACTTCGCGCTGCCATACCGCCAAATGGCCAAATCGCCAACCAAGCCCGCGCCGAAGGTCTTCGGAACGCTCGGAACCGGTCGGATCCTGGAGCTGGTATACGATCGCAGCGCCGCCGCGTACATCCGGGATTTTTCTACGCTGGCCGTTCGTCGGGGCCTCATCCCACTAGCCCTTTCTAGTATGCGCCGTTTTTTCCGCCGCTTGGTGGCGGGTATGTCGACGGGTCATTTCTTGTTTCCGTACTTTATAAACTGCATTTGTTTCTTTTCTGATCTAAAATACTGAACAAAAACTAGTTTCATACATAATTGAAACGGTTCGCGACACTTATATTTTGTATCTCGACTAAAAAAAAAATATATTCTAGCGACTCTGACCAGTAGTAAGCCCAGGACCAAAGACGTCACATTTCGCGCGCTTTCGGCAACGCGGGTCGCCCTCGTAGGCGGAGGAGGTTTCCGCGTCGTCCGGTTAAAATATGACGCACTGATATTTAGTTACTCTCTCCGTGCCCGCTGGTTTTCCCGAACCCCAAGAGACGTGGAAACCGCAAAAAAGGCAGTCGCTTAAATATGATTGCAGGGCCCCTTTAACGGGGCAAATACCGGTTTTTGACCGCCAAACAAAAACTAGACGGGTTTTGTTGGCCACCGCAATAATCTTCCTGATAAAGCTCGTTCGCAGACATATTATTGTGGGGTAGTTGGTAATGCTCAATTATGAAAATAAGTTTGTTATGCAAGTGTGTTTAATTTGTCTGCGAGCGATGTTTGAAGTTTGTCGCTCTGTAATGGGCTCACACTCTAAGCACTACGACGTAAACTGAATAATAATGAAAAAAAAAAAACACTTTACTTTAAAGGTAAAAGCTGTAACGCATAGTTCACTGCCCGCCAACCCTGCGAACTGCGACCACTGTCTGAGTATTCGGAGGCTTTAGACGCAAGCACCGAAAGCAGCTAGACACGCTATGCCAACTACAGGACTTTGTAATAGACGACAGAAGTGTATCGGTCACCGTAACTACGTAGGATAAAACGATAAACGTCCAGTCGTAGGCAAAACAGAGAGAAGATGAACGTCACCAACTCGTTCGCTGGATTAAGAACGTGAATGAAGGAATGGATGGCTAAACCTTCAGAATCGTACGAAAGTTTCGCCACCCATAGCCCCGTGGCATTGGCTACAGCCTACAGCAGAGTCATAGATAGGGAAGAGTTTGGCCAAGAGGCGTGGCCCGCTTGACAGCTCCTCAGCCACGTCACTGACACGTCACGCTAGCGTCGCGGGCACGCCCCACTCCGCCATTTTTGTTCTTGCCCGCGCCGGACGACTACACCCGTATAGCTGCTCTCGGCGACTGCCAATGTATGGTCGTTTTGATTTCTGCTTTTGTCAGTGTTTAACGGCATTTAATCTCTGCGGTGTTTATTCAAGAGCCATGTTTAATCAGTTCCACGGTAACCTCGTTTATTCTCCTCCCGTACGTGCAGTGACGCTGCCCGGTTCATACAAATAGCTTTCGTTCAGTCAGGCTCTGCGCTCGGTGTGTCGCGAAATTTCTAATGGAATAAAACGCTCGTTGTTTACAGCTCTAGTTAAGACCGTTCATATCTGTTGGTTTTGATGTCATAATACGGCAATTTAAATTTCCGACGCAGTTGACAAGTTCTTGGCAGAATATTTGCGTCAGCTAGCGCCGACGCGCGATCGCGCGTCAGCGACATGAGATATGTGAGGTGCGCCCGCGTTTGCTACGAGATTTACGAAACGCGCTTCCACCGAAACTATGAGCGAATGTATACTAAAATTTGAAAGAGAGCTAAAGCTATTTGCCCCAGAAGGTTATTTGACACCGTGTTTCTGAGCAGGATTTCTACGCAATATGCGCCAAATGGCATGTGTAGCTTGGAGCAATATTTTTAAATGACATGATCTTGTCATGCATGCGTTTTTCTTGCTTCAAATGGGGGCTTTCAGTATTGACAGATATTGTTGTATGCAACTTTTTGAGTGGCAGGCTACAATACAAACTTGTCGTGCCTGGGTATTAGATAACGCTAGTCTAAAGGCGCGTTCCCACCGGCGATATGCGACCGAGTCGCGCGATAACTTTCATCGTAAAAGCGACCATCGCGGGCAAAAAGCGACGCGATTTGAGTAGTCGCTTGCTGACCCGACTTCTTGCGATGCGATCTAGTCGCGGAGCGGCTGAG
The DNA here is from genome assembly GCA_013358835.2 of Ixodes persulcatus. Classification (NCBI taxonomy): domain Eukaryota; kingdom Metazoa; phylum Arthropoda; class Arachnida; order Ixodida; family Ixodidae; genus Ixodes; species Ixodes persulcatus. The sequence goes on along the minus strand of JABSTQ010011474.1, from coordinate 791,002 downwards.
CCAATCAACGGCGTTCGGAGCGAGAGTTTTCGAGAGACGACTTGCCAACGAAGGCGTCGGACTCGCTCATATCGCACGCCAGTGCGACCATCTAATTTTTTTTGCGATGCGATCTAGTCGCATCGCGCGACTGCTTACAAGGCCGGTGGGAATGCACCTTAATTTAGCTCGATCTGGAGGCAAAACCAGGATTTTTGTGCATCAAATATTATTTAGTTTAAACTGTCTAGACCAGGGGCGGATTTTGGGGGGGGGGGGGGGGGGGGGGGGGCGACCGCCCCCCCTGAGCTCCCCAAGGTCAACTTTTTTTAAAATAAAATCATTGATATACACCAGCCAGAAGTTTAGTTTTTGGCGACATAGCAAATATGTGGTCAACAAAATAGACCTGGGCAACGTTTGGACCGTGTCATATCTCAGCAGACTCCCGACTCCCCCCCCCCCCCCCCCCCCCCCGCCGAAGGCCTACCGCCCCCCCCCCCCCCAGGCCTGACCCATAAATCCGCCCCTGGTCTAGACATGCTCAAATGCAATCCAGTCCTAACTAGACGTTCCAGTTTATATGCCCAGAACCAGCTCAGAACTTTCCCCATGTGGCATGTTTAATAAGCAACCTACGCTCGAACCTTGTGATCGACTGCGCGGTGCAGCCACTGACTTGTTGGATGAGCACTTCTTTGCGCTCCTTTTCTCAGCAGCCTTCCGGGTGCTCTCCTTCACATAAAATCGAATCCTGGCCCTGCTGAAACTCTTGATCAGCTCTTCTTTGATTTCATGGCATTCTGGTAATGCCATGCATTCACAGTTGCTTCATGTATATTAAATTCAGGACAACTTATAACTTTAAATTTATTTTGCAGTTACTAGTTTATACAGGGCTGTCAAATCAAGGCCCCTTAGAAGTTGCAGATAGTGAACATCAGGAATGCACATAATTAGAGTTAACTTTGCCATTCTGTTTTGTTTGATTTAAATTCCATGTGCTCGTATATCTTGATGCAACAAACAAGGGTCGTAGCTTTAGTGATCCCACATGCTTATCTTGATTGCAACGAACTATAACTATGTTTCACTTTTCTTGAGTTGAGCCAAAGTTTGCACTGCATGTATGACCAGATGAATGCTATTGACAATTATTTATAAATTCGTACCGGGCGTGATCGCATCTGTAGAAAAATTCCCATTTACATGGGGAGTTTTTGGAAACAATGAAAACATTCTTACCTCACAAAGTCGGGAACCTGCCGTCCGCGTCCACTTGTCGTCCTTTATTTTTATTAACCAAACTTTCCGTCGTTTCTTTTTTTTTTTTCGGAATAAACAAGCGAAAGCCGTCACGGCGGATGTTGGAGCACCCAATGGCACAGCAACAAACCATCTTCGTCTTAGAAGTGAAAATAAAAGCTCAGGAAATCAAGGAGCCGGTAAACCCCCAGCGTAGCCTACGCGCGCGTATGGGGAATAAGAACAAAAATGACCGCATCTCCACGTGGTGAATGATGTTGATTGGGGCGAAGCTCGGGTGGTGCTGATGATACTGATTTTGGTCATAGGTATTGCTGCTTGCTGTCGGCGTTGACGCTTTGCCGCCGCTTCCCGAGCTCTCAACTCCGGGTCCGCTTGGCGTTTTTGACGCTGTGCAGCAGCTTCTCGCGCCCTGGTTTCCGGAGCAGCTTGCTGTCTACGTAGACGCTGAGGCGCTGCATGCCGAGCTTTTCGGTCCTTTTCATTCATGGCAGTAGGAGAATGTGTGTTTTTCTTCTTTTTCTTTTTTTAAGCAGACAGATGGGATGGCATCTCAGAACCCCCAACTCTTTTTTTTTCTTTTTTTTCTTTTTTTTTTCATAATTTCTTTTCATCTTTTTTTTCAATGTTTTTTTTGCCCTACACGAGCACGTGAGCATGTGCTCACGTGCTCGTGAGCACCTGATCTCACGAGCAGAAGCACGAGCACCCGACGCCGGCCTACGGCGGACGGCGGACGGACATACAGACATGGCTAGCCCGTAAGGAGCTTCGCCCCTAAAATTGTGGACAAGGAGCCTGTCGTGCAGCGCGTTCGACGTTGCCACGCGGTTGCTAGGGCCAACGTCAACTCCCGTGGAAGGAGTCAAGGGTCCGCCTGGGTTCACCGAGTACAATAGATGGCCAAACTCTTTCCCTATCTATGGCTCTGGCCTACAGGTTACGTCAGCGCGGCTGGTATTCGAGATGGGCAATTTTGGGAAGGCCTAACCACAAGAGGGATTGGACGCGAGCGCTGCGCGTCAGAGTTTGGCAGGGTATCTGGAGAAGCTCGAGATCGCGTCCAATGATTGCGATCGTGGGTGTCTCAGAGTTGCGAAAATTCCGCATAAGACGGCGCCACCTATCGAAACACACATATAGCAATTACAAGCATGGCGTCCTACTGGTGCCCCATGCGTGCAAGCACGTGTAGCGTGCGCGTGAACGTATACCTTTGGCCACCTTTGGCATAGCCTCCCCTAAGCTGACAAAGCCTGGCAGATCGCCATGAGACGTCGCCGCCGAAAGGGAAAAGGTAGAGCGGCAGACAAGAGGCACGTAACGGGCGCCCCGGTGCGGCGAGACGCCGAAACACGCTTGTCCCCAGCGATGGAATGTCCGCTCGTGCTTCTCTCGTTCCTCAGGCTACCGTTTTTCCTCGTCGGGTTCGAAAACCATGTTTCCGGTCCTCGCCGCTGCAAAAGCTGTGCGCTCACTACGGGCTCCCTGAGAAATGCTCTGTGCTATCAGATCCTCGTGCTCCAACTCTGCGACCGGGCACTCTATTGCTCCGTCATCGAACTGCCAGGCTTTGTGAGTATAGAGGAGGCTATGCCTTTGGCAACCTGCAACTGCGTGTACATGCTCGCACGAGCAAAGGCATGGCGGCCGCCAGGTGCCGTGCTTGCAATCGTCATGTGGCGGCATCTGGTGGCAATAACACCAGATACGAGCTGAACCTTCGTCCTTGAGGGTCAATCCAAGAAACCACCATCTAGCATAACGGCGCCCGGTTCCTCGAAGAAATTAATTCATTACTATTTTTATTTCTTTTGTCGCCGACAGTCCTTGAGCAAAAAGTACCTTGTGTGCCTACACTAGACAACCTAATACTGCCGGCTTTCTTTTTGTTTTCTTTTTTTTCCTTTCCGGTTTACCAAATACCCGAGTCCTGGAAGTTTCTGGAAAAAAAACTGTCTGGCGATTGAAGCCGACAAGCGGTTTGGACTGCTCGACGTATTCGCCGCGGGCATCTTTGACATGGTAAGAAGAACCATACATTTCTTCTTTCCTTTTTCTTTATCAGAGGGAAAAATGAGACGTCTGCGGAGCAAAAGAATATGCGGCGACGGTAGTCTCCTAATCCAGCATTATTTCCCATCCATCAATATCGATGACGCGAAACGCGTTCTCTCGCAAGCTTGCGCGGTGGGCGGACCGAAGACGCCGCGAACACTCGCCGAACTTTTCCCCCTACACTCGCTTCCTAAACGGCCGCTTTCTTCCTTTCCAGGAGCCCTGTCGGCCGTGCTCCAATCCGTCTGCACGTTTCCAGCCCTTGGCGCCGGAGTCCCAATTTGAAGGCGGCGGCGGTGGCGGCGGCCGTTGCCATAAGGTCCGGTCGTCTCTTTAGCCGCTCGCAATTTGGGTCGGCCAAGAAATTTTAGAAAGAGCATCGGAGGGTTGGAGGGTCACGACTAAAGGTCGTGCAAAGGTCGCTCCGAGCGTTTTTCACCCGACGCTGACGCCTCCCACGGGGGATAGGCTGCTTTGTTCGTGGCCGAGTGTTCGCCGCGCGAGCCTGACTGACGCCAACAAATGACGGAGCCCGGCCCCGGAGGCTATTCATGTGTGTACTATATATCTGCGTACAGGCACGCGTATAAATTCTTTTCAAAACAATACTATACTTGTTTATATATTTCTTTCTTTTCTTTTTTTTTAAACAGCGCGTCAGAGGAGGGTTTTTTGATGCACTGTTCCTTTTTCTGTTTTTCTTTTAATTGATTTCAGTTGTGTTTTTTAGTCCGACGCTTGGAACTTTGTTGGGAGTTTATAGTTGACACAAGACCCAGTAAGCATTACAAAGAAAAACGCTTTTTTTTAAATTTGACGTGTATATTTGACATATATAAACGTGCACAATTCAGATGCAATCACACTAACGTGCGATTGCATCTGAAATTTGGTCGAGTAAGATTAACATCACCGGCAAATTAAACGTTATATCGGCTCGTGATTACTTGCCACGGCTACCCACGACCTTGAATCATTGCCACGGGCCACACGAAATTATTACGAAGTAACTAGTCCGAAGGTCGTTGCTATCGCTTTATTTGCTGAACCAACCCAGCTGTTTAGACTAATCTTATACGTGACGAGGTCGGCTTTCCTACTGTTATTAAACAACAATAGACTATGTCCAATTATGTACTCATGCTTCTTAATTTAGGGGGTGGGGGATTCGCTAAAACGAGGGATATAAGCTAAAAGGCTGCGCTTCGTTCCACGAAAAACAAACCGCGACGCCATACGCACGACAGACCCGTGCTCTGAGTCGCTGGTTTCAAGCAAACGTTCGGCTTCTTCCTATGGCCCGATTGCTCTGCAGAAAAGTGTCACTGCCGGAAAAAGGTATTCGGATTGCACGTGGTGTCCTTGCATCATTATGGTGGTCATTTCTACTTGTCCTTGTGGAAGAAAACAAATTTTGTGGGGTAAAAAGATGTGCGCAACAAAGTTACGACGTGCTCAGCGGCAAGGCCGCCTCGTTGGCCGCTGTTGTGACTACAGTGCAGAAACCGTGTATTGAAGCAATACCAATATTTCATCTGAATCTAGAACTGCACCGAACCCGAGACATTAAGAAACTCCCTCAACCGGGAAAGGTATTTTGGCAGACGTACAGCCCAAAATAAAATTACGATCCGAATCAAATCCCCCGATCAAATAAGACGGGCTCGAGTTGTTGCCGCGTGCAACTTGAGGCTTCAACCGAACCGAAACGGTAGCGCACACTATCAGGTCACAGTCGCACTGTTAATACGTAAACATTCTGCAGGCACCGTCTGACGCGTGTTTCTGACGTGTGTTCCTCGGAAAGGCGGGAGAGAAGTTCCGCCCTCCCGCCTCATATTCTTTCGGTTTCGTTTTTCGAGCACGTCGCGCGCGTTGTTTAATAAATGTTGTTGAGTTTATTGAGCTTCAGCGGCAGCGAAGGCCGCCTGTAATTACGTCTCCCCGTCCAAACGTGCAAAACATCTCGATTGCATTGACGTTTTTACCGCTAATTTTGTCAAACGAGCAAACAAAACCGTTAGGAACAGGGAAGTTCCGGAGCAGTGCCAGCAGCGCTACGTATACTGGGCTAAAATGGCCGCCTCCGGATTGCGGAACGACGTGTCGTCATTGACGACGTTATGAAAACCGCGGAAACTGTGTTCAAGACAGGCAGGTTTTGCTGCCGGGTGCCTGCGTATCTTCTGTGCTGAGTTCCGTTCTGTTTTCTGATGCCGAGTGCCAACCGGCAATCAAGGTGGCTTATGCATTTCCGCGTGTCAGCAACATAGCAGTCACATCGCGATGGCAGTATTGTGCGTTGTGAACGGAGACTGAAATTATCGCCGATGTGACCGTGTGTTCGCGTATCAGTGGTGTAATAGCAAGATGAGGTGACGTAAACTGTCAGGCAATAATGGCGCTGGTCGGGCCGTGATCGGAGGGGGCGGGGTGTCGCAGGTTGACATTCCGCTTTACATTAAAGAGTTTAAGACCTCTTGAGGGATTACGGTGCAATCGATCGATCTGCGGACAGTCACGTTGGAACGGCAGTGGCCAATGTCACGACAGTCACATTGGCCACTACCAATATGATTGTCGTCTGCGATGTCCTGTTGTCACCTTCCCGAGAGTGATTGAGCTCGGGGGAAAAGACTGAACAGTCCTGAAATATGACAAAAACGTATATTTACAAATTTTAGCATTAAGAAAAAAATGGTAGGTAAAATCTAAAAAAAAAAAAAAAACTATCCTTTATTTTGCTGTTTAAATATATTGCGGTTCCTGGAGGAACTGTCCTCTAAATGGCGCGCTGGGATGAGCGCTAGAAGCTGTCGGGCTTTCACTGCATTCATGTTTTTCGAAAAGCGATTTCTCTGCCCGTGAATTATCACTTTCAGCTGAAAGAATGCCCCATCTACAGAGATTATAGTCGTACGCAAACAGCGAAAATAAAGATAAAAAATACTACCATAGAAAAAACTGTCTTCGATGTGCTGAGCGGGGAAGCAAACACGTTGCTTAGAAGTTAGAACCGCAGTGGAGCGGCTTCTTTTATTGACTTTCAATTAATTATGGCATGGGCGTTTACTTTTTACAAAGAGATTCATCCCCTTAGCTTTTTAATACCAACCTGCCGGGAATATTATTTATTGCTTAAGTGGTCACCGAGAAAATCCGTACCTTCAAAACCACGAGTATAAAATGTAGGAACGCAGAGCTCGGAATTAGTAATCGGGTTAGTGTGCTTTCGTATTGATGTTCGTATGTGCCCTGTATTTGTGTGCGCTCGTTGTATATGTTCAGCTGATGTTTGTGCTACGGTGCTACCCGTAAGGTATCTACATCTGTGTATAATAAAGGTGTCGAAGCACAATGGTGGCGTGAGCAAATAAATGTATTTTTGTAACACATGAATTGGGCGGTACCGAGCCCCACCTAGCCTAGCTACTTGCAATTACTCTGCTTTCACGCTTCTTTCGGTTACCGTGCAACAATGATGTAAGTAGGCTGCTTTGAATTCGCTCTCTTGAGAGCTGCTTTTGGTTTCGCGAATGGTTTACCACTCCTCCGTGGTGTGTGGTGCTGACGAAGGAATTATGGTTGGAGGAATAGCAAAGGTAAGACGTAAAGTGCGCGAAATAACTGGGTATCGGTTGACTCCGTTCAACATCGCAGTGCTGACGATGAGAAGACTGAGTGACTGCTTTTGAAACACAAGTTTCTTTACCTGCGGGGGAAGCTGGCTTCGGGAATAAATACAGTTCGCGGAAAGCTTCCGGTTACGCTTTTATTTGCTGCTTCTCTAACCCCGTACAATAGACGTAGTGTCCTCGTTAAGCCTTATTGCGCTTCATTCATTTGATTCGGGGCCGCCATAATGAGATGCAGACGACGGAGGAACTTTGGTCCTCAGTTTTTAGAAACGTAAGTTTCTCCCTTTCTGAAGGAACATGTGTGTCAAAAGCGTTCCTCCAGGACTATATATGCCCTTTTTCCTAAAAGTGCACGAGAGCGTGAAACCCCGATTTTTGCCCGCCGACAAAACAAAATCAGTTCCTTACACAAGCAGTTTTCCGCGGTACCACACGCTCGCAAACGAGAACCTCTGCTTTCATACTCTCAAGTATGCGACAAGGTTACTAACAATACTATTTGACCAGCGCCTAAAAACAGTTTTCTTTCCTTTATCGCTACAATTTGAGAAGGCAGTAAAACAACTCCAAAAACGAGGACACCAACAACGAGCAAAAAATCTGTCGATGACATGGACCCTTTTGCAGTCTGGTACCATTCCTACCGCGTGAAACGAACAAGTTTGAAATTATAGGCCACACGACACCCTCCTGACTCATGAACGCATCACCGGGCACAACCCCGTGTGCGTACTGTATGCATTCTCCCCGTCCATAATTCGTGCTTGCACAGCTCCACGGCCCATTCCAGCCACCTCCGTCGTCGCCATCGTCAAAAATCGTTGACGTCGCCCCCTCCCCCCCCCCCCCCCTCCCAACACACACACGCACAGCGTTATGCAGCCTTGTTCCAGCGGAGGACACACCGTTGCTAGATCGCTTTAATGGCTCCACCATGTGCACCGTTCAGGGCGCGGCCCGTGGTTAGCCATCACCTGCCAGCAGATGTCGTCGCCTCCCCCAAAAGCCCGACCAGCGGCCTGCACCACGAAGCTCGGTGGCGGTGGCGGCCATAACGGTGACCGTTAATAGGTTACGCCGCTGCGGGCACCGCCTGCTCCTTCGTCGCCGCGTAATTGCAGCCCGTGGCGGTGTTGACTCTAATGTTTACCTAATGTACGACAACGCCACGCGTATATGTAATCTCTCTAAAGGCTCCGGGTTGCACGATGTCGCGCACCTTGTTTGACTTGTGTATAACTCTCGGGAGGAAGGGAGGGAGGGATGGTCGGTGCACGCTGAAGGACATTCGGTGCCGATGGAATCACCTGCTTGAGGCGAGTAATTGCTTGCACTCGTTCTGGTCAGAGGTGGGCCAGATATTTATCGTCGCTTTATGCCGATGGCGCGTAGGGGTTTGTTCGCATGAATTGTACAGCGCGCGTGGCACTTATTATAGAGCAAATATTACGTCGCCGATCGTCCGTACAGCGTAGAAGGAACTGTAATTTGTTTGCTGCACACTCCCTGCAGCCTTCAAACAGTTCGATTTTCTGTTTTCTGTCCGGATCTGATATTAAAGGCTGACTGGCGTTGCTCGAACAGACACCCCGGTCTCTATAACACATAACATCTTATACAAACTTTATATTCCTCCGCTGCGCGAAACCGATTTTACAGTGCCTGAGTCGCGCCATAAACTTTGGTAGGACAAGTAGCGCCTCTGCGGAGTACTCGTAGAGCCGAGACGCATATGACGGTCGCATATTTGGACAGGATCTGGAGCGTTCAAATGATTTGCCGAACTTCGACACAGCGCTCCTGACCAATCGTTCGGTTGCGGTTGCTGTTCATAGTTGTCCTTTTTGTTCAGCGGCCCTGCTGGCTTCAAAGCCCACCGTGGCACCTCCTGCTTATTTCGCAACAGGCATTTAGCGACCGCTAATTTGGGGTTGTACGCCATAAGCCTTAAAAGACCCTAGACATCAAATTTTGATTTAGCTAATATCCGGAACGCTTTTTGCATTTTTGAGCATGGCGTTTTCACCATAGCCTTCTCCCTTGCACTCTAAAAAAAAAAAAAAATAATTGGTCGTAAAGGGCTTCTTCGACTTTTTTATATTTTGCACCCTAGAACGTTTTTAGATACCCTTTAAAATGGTTCTTCGTGAAAAACCTATAAAGGTTTCTTTTAAGTTTTTTTTTTTCATCGCCCAGTTGCTTTTTGCGCCAGGAAGCGATAGGCTTTAGGCGAAACCCTTCGTCACGAGCTGAAAGACTTCTCGGGGCGTCGAAGCATTTTTCAAGAACGGATTTATTTCTAGGGTGTCTTCAAGCGAACACTGACAAAGACGACTTCTTCCTTACTAGGTCACACTACCGTTTTATATTCCTCTCTCTGCTCTCCTTCCAGAAGCCCCAGCGCATTCCTCAAGACATCTCCACGGCTTCCACGCGAAAACAAAAACTGCGTGAAAGCACAGAATTGCGTCATTCTTACTTCAATGAAAAAGGAGGGGGGATGGGGGGCGGAAAACACCCCCTCTCTCTCTCTCACCTAGCACCCGCCTTCTTGCAAATTTCACTTTCCAGCAACCTAAGTTTTTTTTTTCTCGAAAGCGCGCGCCCTTAAAAATGCGTGTCGCTGGCTGCTACTGCAGAAAGTCATTTCCGCCGCTGCCGTTTTTGTTTTGTTTTTTTTTCTTCTGCGTACGGCAGAAAACAGCTTGCGGCGCTTTTACGCGCGGCTACCTGACGCCGGTAATGCTCGGACGGGTATTAGGCAGGGCCGGCCCACCGACAATTGCAGCCGCGTGCGTTCGCAATTCGTGTGTAAGCGCCCCGTCAACGAACGGCGTGCAAACGCCCTGCTGTCACGCTTTACGCGGATCTCAGATGTGTGCCAGCTATGGAGAACCCCGTGGCTGCAACAGCGAAGACCGGCAACGTTGTCGAGATGTTCAAAAATTCCAGGAAAAAAAAAAAAAAAACGAAACGAAACGAACAAAACAAAATAAAAATGAAGTAAAATAAGTGGTAAAGTATCGAAATATTCTAAAGAAGTCACGACAGGCGCTGCGAGATTTTCATAAAGAATAATAGCCTAAAACCTGACATTTATAGGCAAGGAAGGTTGTGCGTATTCTTTGACTTCACACAATGCGACAAGAGCTGGAGAACAAAATTGCGGCAATACCTTGGTTATATACCTGACCAAATCGTCAAAGGTAGCGGTTTTGGATTGGTAAATCTCGATGCTATCGTTTATGCATCAAGTATGAGTCTCGGTCCGAGACTCATACCACAACATCTGACGCCAAGCTGTACCGTTGCCCCCATTCGATGCGTGATTCCTGGCTCCTGGGGGTTTCGATCATCCAGATACCAGCAACCGCGTTTTGTTCTCCTCTTTCGCCTCTTCCCTGCCTCTGCGCTTTGAACAAGAACGAAGAGCCATTGGCTGTCGCCATGGTCAAGTGATCCCTTACGCTGACTAACGGATGTGAGACCCCATCTGCGAGGGAGCCCTGCTGCAGCGATGACGCGAGGCAGTGACCGACGGGCCTCTGAGCCCACTTCCACTATTGCCTCATTTCCTTTTTCTACATCGCCAACACACACAACACAGCGATGACGCTATCGGATGCCTGAAATGCCGAGGCTCGATCTAAAATGGGCCGTAAAATTCGGCGCCTGCACGTAGCAGTCTAAGCTTTTCGTCAAAGGTGGATTTCACATGTGGGTTTTATATCGTAAAATTCCGAGGCGTAGCTCCCTTTCTGTAAAATATAGGGTAAAAAAACTTGCCAGGGCCAATGGCGGACGGCGACGCAGACGAACGAGTCGAGTGGCGGGGCGCGTTTGGCGCATGTATTTATAGATGGCTACCTCCTTCTTCTGGCTAGAGTAACTGTATATGCTCCGCCTTGCTGAGCAGAGTACCGCAACGGTGCTTTCAGGGCGGCCATGTTGGATCCAAGGCCGCACTGCGGGAAGCGACCGTCGCTTCTGCAAGAGCCCCGAATGCGAGAGCTACGCGATCGTGCTCCGTGTCGTCATCTTCTCAGACTTTGAAAACATGTGTTAAAACATCGCTCGCGTCATAAAACAACGAGATTATACTGTATCCAGTGGCTACACATAATTTTGATGGTCAAGGAACCTTCCAGTTCGTTCTATTTTTGTGTAGGATGTGTATTTAGCAAACGCAAAGCGAGAAACATGATCCGCCCGAAACTCAGCGCCTGCAAGGTCGCTTTCCCCTACGAAGGTCGGATCTCGGTGCACGTGACCGCTTCTCCGCCAATACGAAACTGGCGGCAGAAGGAAAAGGAACGCAATACCCTGGCTCTGCAAACAGAGCCTTAGCCTCCTCTATACTGACAAAGCCAAGCAGATCGCCACGAGATGCGGCCGCCGAAATTGAAAAGGTAGAGCGGCAGACAACGGAGAGGAGAGCCAGGTGACGGGCGCCCCGCTGCTGCGAGACGCCGAAACACACTGGTCCTGAGCGATGGAATGTCCGCTCGTGCTTCTCGCGTTCCTTGGGCTACCGCTTCTTTTCTCGTCGGGTTTGAAAACTATGTTTCCGGCCCTCGCCGCTGCAAAAGCTGTGCGCTGAATGCCAGACTCCCCGAGAAATGCATGTGCTACCAGATCCTCGCACTCCAAATGTGCGACCGGGCAGTATATGGCTCCGTTATTGAACTGCCAGGCTTTGTGAGTATGGAGGAGACTATGGCAGAGCCTATACAGTTACTCTAGTTATGGCTTGCTTAAAAAAAAAAAAAATATCGAGAATGCTCGCGACAACCGTGGTCTATTAAAATGAGCAAAATCTTTTTGTACTGTACTTTTGGCTTAAAAATAAATGCGGACAATGATAGCAAAACTTGAAGCAACAAAAACAAAAGAAAACACCGTCGCATAACGAGGGCGTTCTTGCTGCCAACGGATTTCGTCTGCGTGTCGTCCGCCTTCTTTCGCTGGTCGGCTACACCTTCGGACGCTGCTCCCGACGCCATCTATGAATACGTGCGCCAAACGCGCCCCCGCCACTCGACTCGGTCGTCCGTGTCGCCGTCCGCCGTACTCCCTGGTAAGTTCTTTAACTCTATTTTTTTACAGAAAGCTAGCTACGCCTTGTAGTTTTAAAATGTAAAACCCACCTGTGTAATACACCTTCGACGGAAAGTTTAGATTGCCACGTGCAGGCGCCGACTTTGACGGGCCATTCTAGACCGAGCCTCACCATTTCGGACACACTATATATTGCGGTTTTGCGCGTTGCGTTTTCACCGAGTAACCCTCTTTAAAAACGTAAATCACGCTAAAAAAGATTAACGCAAATTAATGAATGAAACACGAACCGTAGGGTTTTGCAGGACAAGCCCATCATCTGTGAACTGACAACTTGAGAGTGAAATAAATCGAACGTATTTGAAAGGGAGCATTAGCGTTGTGCTGCATTACGACCCATGGAATGTTTTCCAAGTTTCAAGAGGATCATAGATAGTGCCAAAATTTACAGATTACCCAAGAAAGGCTGGGCGCGGCTTCTCATGGTCATGCATGTTGCTTCGTTCTTTCGCGTTTGAATCGCTTAAAGGGGTACTACAACGAAATTTCGGCGCTTATTTTATGGTCTATATGTGTTCAAAGGAGCAGTATCACGTCGGACATACACGAAAAGGAATTTTAAAACGAATTAAACGATTAGCAAAAGGCACCTGGTGGATGTCGCTAACGCCTCGCTTGTAATGCCCGTCTAGGAACCTTGACAGCTAGTGACAATGAGTGTCTCGCCTCCGGCCACGACGAGATAAGAGGGGAAGGAGGAACTCCCCTCTTCCCGAGAATGCCTTTTGTGTGTCGCAGAAGTCGCTATTGTCCCCCTACAAGATTATAGAAGATTAACCCGTCACTCAAAATTCTTACAAAAGCAGCCGCTTCGGTGGCTGGAACGACTAGGCCATCCTCTCGACGTCAGCCTCGCGGTAGCTTTGCTCGTCCCGAGACGACCTACGTCACGATTGCGTCGGATGTCACGTGCTCTAAGCTGGGCCTTCTCCGAGCGCTTGCCAGAGTGGGCCGTTTATGACAAAAATAGAGTCACCAGGCTCAAAATACAAACGTGCGATTGTCATTTACAGATATTGTGGATCATATTCAACCTATTTTTGAACACGACAGATATATTTCAAATTTCGTTGAAGTATCCCTTTAATGTACAATCTCATTGGCTGCGGAACCATTAGAAGATGCCCGGCTTTCCCTCGCCAAGCCCTGCCTTTGTGAAGTTGTCGATGGAAACATAGATGCGTAGCATCGTATAGACCTTTTTTGCAAGTGCGCCGCCATCTTGAATTGTCGTCATTTCCAGTATAAGCGAAAACTTTGTTTTGCCTTTGCAACGCCAATAGAAGGCATTTAGGATATAGACCAACACGCGTCTCTGACGTCACGCATCTGCGGTGGCGCTGTCGACGGCACTGCGCATGCGCAGACGCTTTCCTTCGCGCGAATTCGGTTTCTGCGCACGCGCAGTGCCCACACCTTGTGTGGGCAAACGCGCACTTGTTTGTAAACAGCGTGTCGGTCTATAAGCGTAACCGTCACACTTTCTCGTTTTGCCTCCCCTCTATTTTTTTACTATTTGCAGGTTGAAACATTGGATTTTCTTCGTTGCCCATTCCGGATACGCCTATTAGGTGGCTGGGGACGAGACTACACAGAAAAAGTCTATACGTGGCTTGCACAAGACGTCATTTCCGATGACCTCCAGAGAAAAGGGGAAGAAGGAGCTCCCCTCTTATCAGGATCATCCTTTGTGCCTCCCGGATATGCACAGACGTCGCTATTCTTCTCCCAGAAGATTATAGAAGCTAAACCCGTCACCGAAAATTCTTACAAAAGCAGCTTCCCTCTCGTCCTTTTACATGGTGGTCAAAAGTATGCGATGTGACGTCAATGCAAGGAGCCTATAGCGCACACGTTTTACATAGATGCCGACCATATATACATCTTTTTCGCATAACCACATACCAGCGCGCACCTGACGCACCCTCGACCCTGTGTATTTTTGGACTGCCCGCTGACGCAGTGTATGCAACCCCGATGGTATGGGCGAAAAGGCTTAGAGAAGGACGTCGTGTGTGAGTTCGTTCCGAGTGTTTCTTTTTGTCGCGTTAAAATTTTCGAAAGTCTACAGTTGGCACCCGACGACGACAGATGGGTCGTCGTCGGGTGCACAAATAATCTTAATAAGCGTAAGAACAATCGCGGAACGTGTGCGATAAGCACAAGAAGCTGCAGCGCGAGTGTCGCTGCAATGTTATTGAGATTTCACACGCACCCCAATTATCCGTATTTATGCGAGCGGACCGATTTCAACCCAGTGCCAGTGCTCCAATTAGGTTATGTCTTCAAGGTATGCTATTACTCCATAGCATGTGAAGGGTAGGAAAACATCTGCGTGCCACCACTCAAGCTTCAGCTAAAAAATGCCGAGAGCTTAATTACCTGCATACACGTACATTAAACTGCTCATATATTCCTTCGTTGTGGAAACTCAATCAAGACACCCCACCATCTTCGTCCTCGTTCTTTCGGGAAGCCAAGGCGATGGCCTGTCATTGGACAGCTCGATGAAACCGGCCAAGTTTCAGCTAATTTATTGCAGCACACAATAGCCAAGTCTAGCCAAGTTCCCCCTCCCCTTCCCCCTACCCACACCGTTGACTACCCAGATAGCTGCGCTGACACAACCAGACGGGTGCGTCTGCTCCGCAATTTTCAAGATGGCGGTGGCCTTAAAAAAGGGGGTCTATATATACAACGCACGAGGTTGCCGCCAAAAAGAATCTAAAATTCCCGCGACCCACGCCAGTCACAAGGGGACCCTGGTGCAGTCTTTGATGACTTGAGTATAAGCCTCTCCCCGTAACTACCCTGGTGCAGTCTTTGATGACTTGAGTATAAGCCTCTCCCCGTAACTACCCTGGTGCAGTCTTTGATGACTTGAGTATAAGCCTCTCCCGTAACTACCCTGGTGGCAGTCTTTGATGACTTGAGTATAAGCCTCTCCCCGTAACTACCCTGGTGCAGTCTTTGATGACTTGAGTATAAGCCTCTCCCCGTAACTACCCTGGTGCAGTCTTTGTGACTTGAGTATAAGCCTCTCCCCGTAACTACCCTGGTGCAGTCTTGATGACTTGAGTATAAGCCTCTCCCCGTAACTACCCTGGTGCAGTCTTTGATGACTTGAGTATAAGCCTCTCCCCGTAACTACCCTGGTGCAGTCTTTGATGACTTGAGTATAAGCCTCTCCCCGTAACTACCCTGGTGCAGTCTTTGATGACTTGAGTATAAGCTTCTCCCCGTAACTACCCTGGTGCAGTCTTTGATGACTTGAGTATAAGCCTCTCCCCGTAACTACCCTGGTGCAGTCTTTGATGACTTGAGTATAAGCCTCTCCCCGTAACTACCCTGGTGCAGTCTTTGATGACTTGAGTATAAGCCTCTCCCCGTAACTACCCTGGTGCAGTCTTTGATGACTTGAGTATAAGCCTCTCCCCGTAACTACCCTGGTGCAGTCTTTGATGACTTGAGTATAAGCCTCTCCCCGTAACTACCCTGGTGCAGTCTTTGATGACTTGAGTATAAGCCTCTCCCCGTAACTACCCTGGTGCAGTCTTTGATGACTTGAGTATAAGCCTCTCCCCGTAACTACCCTGGTGCAGTCTTTGATGACTTGAGTATAAGCCTCTCCCCGTAACTACCCTGGTGCAGTCTTTGATGACTTGAGTATAAGCCTCTCCCCGTAACTACCCTGGTGCAGTCTTTGATGACTTGAGTATAAGCCTCTCCCCGTAACTACCCTGGTGCAGTCTTTGATGACTTGAGTATAAGCCTCTCCCCGTAACTACCCTGGTGCAGTCTTTGATGACTTGAGTATAAGCCTCTCCCCGTAACTACCCTGGTGCAGTCTTTGATGACTTGAGTATAAGCCTCTCCCCGTAACTACCCTGGTGCAGTCTTTGATGACTTGAGTATAAGCCTCTCCCCGTAACTACCCTGGTGCAGTCTTTGATGACTTGAGTATAAGCCTCTCCCCGTAACTACCCTGGTGCAGTCTTTGATGACTTGAGTATAAGCCTCTCCCCGTAACTACCCTGGTGCAGTCTTTGATGACTTGAGTATAAGCCTCTCCCCGTAACTACCCTGGTGCAGTCTTTGATGACTTGAGCTATAAGCCTCTCCCCGTAACTACCCTGGTGCAGTCTTTGATGACTTGAGTATAAGCCTCTCCCCGTAACTACCCGGTGCAGTCTTTGATGACTTGAGTATAAGCCTCTCCCCGTAACTACCCTGGTGCAGTTTTTGATGACTTGAGTATAAGCCTCTCCCCGTAACTATACCGATCACACCAGACAACACCCGGCGCCGTCCAAATGGAACCCCACGCCTGAGAGGGTTCGTACCTCCTGTATATCCACATTCATCCCGGCGAATCGAATCATGATCACAGAAGACAATCGCGACACCGGAAAGTATTAAAAAATAAAAAAAGGCATATGCTAACGGAGCTGAAGACGAACGCGAGCCGACGGAATAAATTACTGCTACGCACTTGTTTTGTCCGGGGCTTCGTGTATAGTAGATATTCCGTTCAGCACTACACTGCGGTAGGAGTTACGAGCTAGATGGACCAATCAATTCACCCGCCTTTCATCACCTGACCCCGCTCTACGCGCGTGGACATGGGCGGGAGCATGATCACGTGAGAAAAGATGCGCGTACGACTGGTCCAACAACCGCCCATTGATTCCACCGCATGCAGTGTCGGGGTGAATGGAGTACAAAGAGATGGCAGAAAGACCGACCGTCAGAAGCCGGTAGACGCGCCGGTCTGAGCGATGGGCGGCGACCCGTCCCGTGTCGCCTGGCAGACGCATCCTTCGAGCATGTCAATGAAGACTGATCAACTCCGAGTGGCGGCCCAGAACAACGTGTCGCAGGGTGCGCCCGTAGCCGCGGCCGTACGCTGCCGCGACGGTCGCGAGCGCTCCTCTTCGGCCCACGCGAATTCTAACAAAAGGTTCGCCCACCCACGTGACAGTGTCGCCTTTTTCTTCGCTCTTTCTTTAGTTTACTTTGTTAGTTCAGAAATATCGTGAGCCTCTCAGAGAGTAGGCGCACGGCTAAAGCCGAATTTACACTGGTCATTCATACATAATACAGAACTCGATCACAGACATGCATTGTCTGAGGCTTGGTTCTTCCTGGCATGACGGTCCCAACCCATTGGTCGTTCAAAAGCTGCCCCCACCAAAGGAGTGGCCAACATGTTCCGGCTTTCCGCTACCCTCACCACTAACTACTACTACTGAACCACACATATATGTATCAAGCAAAGGTGCTTCCGACATGCGGGAGTGGTGTCCGTAGATATTTCTGTCCTCATGTCTGCAGCGTCTTTTGTACGATGTACGAAAACCGTATCCTTCCTCCCTGTCACATGCCCCTGATTTCCTCCCGTGTAACCGCGTCTAGGTTACGTAAGTATATTTGAATTCGTGCAGTTCGAAAATACTTAAAAAATTACCATTAAAAAAAGTCGTGTTTAAGACTAAGTTTAATTCATCTTACGTAATTAATCTTTGATAAGTCGCAGGAAGAAATTGGGTCATATTCTAAAAAAAACACTTTAATATTTTTTTTTGTGCGTGTATGAACTATAGCCACCAAAGGGTAATAACCACGTCAACATCAACATTTCGTTCTACGCGATTGCGTTAGCTTGCGAAGGAAAGATTGAAAGAACCAGTTTTCTTCTTCAACTTATACACCGCGACGAAAATGTTTTCGGGGCCAGTGGCGTTCCGTTCAAGTATATTTGAGATTGGGCGACGCTATAGCGTCAGCAATCTTGTGTAAAGTAACCATTCCATCCCAATATTAGATTGAGAGAACGAATGGGGACTTCCACTCGTGGATTTTGATCGACCCAAAAGCGCCCCACGCTTGCGCTTTCAGATGACTTGAGTATAAGCCTCTCCCCGTAACTATACCGATCACACCAGACAACACCCGGCGCCGTCCAAATGGAACCCCACGCCTGAGAGGGTTCGTACCTCCTGTATATCCACATTCATCCCGGCGAATCGAATCATGATCACAGAAGACAATCGCGACACCGGAAAGTATTAAAAAATAAAAAAAGGCATATGCTAACGGAGCTGAAGACGAACGCGAGCCGACGGAATAAATTACTGCCACGCACTTGTTTTGTCCGGGGCTTCGTGTATAGTAGATATTCCGTTCAGCACTACACTGCGGTAGGAGTTACGAGCTAGATGGACCAATCAATTCACCCGCCTTTCATCACCTGACCCCGCTCTACGCGCGTGGACATGGGCGGGAGCATGATCACGTGAGAAAAGATGCGCGTACGACTGGTCCAACAACCGCCCATTGATTCCACCGCATGCAGTGTCGGGGTGAATGGAGTACAAAGAGATGGCAGAAAGACCGACCGTCAGAAGCCGGTAGACGCGCCGGTCTGAGCGATGGGCGGCGACCCGTCCCGTGTCGCCTGGCAGACGCATCCTTCGAGCATGTCAATGAAGACTGATCAACTCCGAGTGGCGGCCCAGAACAACGTGTCGCAGGGTGCGCCCGGAGCCGCGGCCGTACGCTGCCGCGACGGTCGCGAGCGCTCCTCTTCGGCCCACGCGAATTCTAACAAAAGGTTCGCCCACCCACGTGACAGTGTCGCCTTTTTCTTTGCTCTTTCTTTAGTTTACTTTGTTAGTTCAGAAATATCGTGAGCCTCTCAGAGAGTGGGCGCACGGCTAAAGCCGAATTTACACTGGTCATTCATACATAATACAGAACTCGATCACAGACATGCATTGTCTGAGGCTTGTTTCTTCCTGGCATGACGGTCCCGACCCATTGGTCGTACAAAAGCTGCCCCCACCAAAGGAGTGGCCAACATGTTCCGGCTTTCCGCTACCCTCACCACTAACTACTACTACTGAACCACACATATATGTATGAAGCAAAGGTGCTTCCGACATGCGGGAGTGGTGTCCGTAGATATTTCTGTCCTCATGTCTGCAGCGTCTTTTGTACGATGTACGAAAACCGTATCCTTCCTCCCTGTCACATGCCCCTGATTTCCTCCCGTGTAACCGCGTCTAGGTTACGTAAGTATATTTGAATTCGTGCAGTTCGAAAATACTTAAAAATTACCATTAAAAAAAGTCGTGTTTAAGACTAAGTTTAATTCATCTTACGTAATTAATCTTTGATAAGTCGCAGGAAGAAATTGGGTCATATTCTAAAAAAATCACTTTAATATTTTTTTGTGCGTGTATGAACTATAGCCACCAAAGGGTAATAACCACGTCAACATCAACATTTCGTTCTACGCGATTGCGTTAGCTTGCGAAGGAAAGATTGAAAGAACCAGTTTTCTTCTTCAACTTATACACCGCGACGAAAATGTTTTCGGGGCCAGTGGCGTTCCGTTCAAGTATATTTGAGATTGGGCGACGCTATAGCGTCAGCAATCTTGTGTAAAGTAACCATTCCATCCCAATATTAGATTGAGAGAACGAATGGGGACTTCCACTCGTGGATTTTGATCGACCCAAAAGCGCCCCACGCTTGCGCTTTCAGAGGACTAAGTGCCAGCTCGTGCTTGCACAAACATAAAGATGCCGACAAAAAAAAAAAAGTTGAACAATTGCCCTAAAATTTTTAGTGGACTTTTCTGGTGTGGCGACGGTGGCCCGCCCAATGTGCTCCGGAAAGGAACGTTTAGGGTAAATAAATCAGATGAATCCGACCTTAATCCACTTACATGATGCGGTTAATATATATTGTATATGTATACCTGTATCTCAATATCTACTACGGGCAGTAGCAATTATAGACGCTTTTCAGCAGCTGTGCATAAGCGCCGCAATAACCAAGCTTCAGTTGTTGTTTTTTTCCTTCTCTTATTTTGATCACTTCGCTCCATCATTACCACAGCAGGACACGTGATTGCCATTTTAGAGTCGACTGCGTCCTTCTCCCCAGCATTGGCCTTTGTGGAGGCTCGTCAAAGAGCTCTTCGGTGGCTTGGTATCTTGGGTAGACGGGAGAAGGTCAGCAATGGCGGCTGTAATCTGGCGCGTGTGTAAAGCGTCTATTATTGTATGCGCCGAGAAAGTGAGTGGGGAAAGAAGGCGAGAGTGCTCAGAGACGTCAGAACGCCGATCTCTGTTTCGAGTCATTAGCGACTTACAAAGCTAACTGCACTTGTCTCCACTGCACTCGCTGAACGCGTTCGCATGCGAGAGCCGAATGCCGGACGCCTTCGTTCCGCGTTCTAAAGGACTCGGCAAGTGCGGTGGACACAAAGGCTGCCAGATTTAGGTTTACCCGCTAATCATTCAAACCAGAGCTCGGTGTTCTGACGTCACCACGCGCTCTCGTATCCTCCTCTCCCTGAGTTTCTCGACACATTACATTTGGAGAGTGCACCCCCATCGGCATCTGGTGTCTCCGCTAAATATGATGAATGTTGCTAGTGCAGTACGACTGCTGGCCTGGGATCTTTAACCTTCATCTTGGAGTCGCGATTGCACGACCGCACGAGGTATATACGATGCCCATGGTTCGAGCACAGGATCCCTGGGTCTGGCAACGCCAACTCTTGCTCCGCGCGTGCTCCGAGCTGCGGTGCATTCACACTTCGGCCACCGATCCCCCCTCTTTCGGGGGTGGTAGAGCGAAAGGAATATCAGAAGGCAGTACAAGCGTACACATAGATACGGGAGGAATGCGTCCCCCTTCATCACCGCGAAGTCTGGTATATATCGCCTGCCGGAAACGGACGAAATTTAGATTTAACTATGGACCAGAGATCACGAACGGTTTTACGGCTGTAGAATTAAGGCCCGTTCACACTCTTGCGACCTCTTAAACCTGGGTTCCTTAAAACTTCTTAAACCAGAGGACACACTGGCGCCATCTATTGGGTGGCAGTGTAAACTCGGCGGTCCGGCATATTTTTTTATTTCTCTCGCGCATTATCCTTTCTTTCTTGGCTCGAAAAACTTTTGTCAATGTTATAAACGAGCCTTTCTATGGGTGTTACGCACATTTGACCTCGGAAATCCCGTAAAACCTTCGCACTTGTGAAATGCAGTTCCAGGGTCACCGCATAGATTGCGCCACAATGCCAGTGTGTTCCCTCGTTCTAAAAACATTTAAGAAGTTTTAAGAGATCTCGTCTCTCTCAGTCGTACTCGGTCGCAAGAGTGTGAACGGGCCTTTACGGTGCGCCATAGATCAGAATGTGCATATATGTTAGCTTGCTCTTCCTCTTCCCCTCTTTCTCCCTCCCCTCTCTTTCTTTATCTCTCTCTATATATTACATATTTAAAGTTTTTTTGCATCCTGCTAGAGAAAAACCTTTTCAAAACCCACAGGTGCGCGCGACTCCTTTTTTTTTTTTTTTTCTTTCTCTCTGTCAATCGGTTGTACGTGACACGCAATCGGGCCCGGCGTAATCCGGTAAACTCAGAAGTCGTTGCCCCGTCTGTCCGCACACTGAAGATACAACAAGCGGCTCGGTTTAAACGCTTGTGTACCCGGTTAGTCGTGGCGGCGGCGGCAGCGTCTGCTTCGCTACAGCTACAGATATACCTACGTACTACATATGTATATTTATATATACGACCGTGCGACGCCCATCTTAAAAAGAGGAATGGAGTCCACTTTATACACACTAAAACCAAGAGCGCGTCACTTTGGTTCTTTGCCTCTTCTTCCGAAGTACTTTTCCCTCTGTCACCTTCTGCCTGCAGCATTGGGGATTCACCACTTTGTCAGATTTTTTTTTTTTTTTTCTTTTGGGCGTCGACGGTTGCAGCGTTGCGATAGGAGTAAGAAGCTCCTCGGGCAAAATTCCTGCGCGTAACACGGACTATCTTCTTTCTGCGGCGACCGGACGCGCCGGCGATCGGTTTCATTGAGGAGTGGCGGCGGTGGCCTCTCGCCATCTTTTCCTGCGGTAACGTGGGCGTGCACGCAGCCTTGTTCGCGCGGACGCTGCGGCTGCGGACTCTGCTCTGTACGTCGCCGCCGTTCTGGACGTGCCGGAGATAAAAAGGAAGGGGGGGTCGACTCAGACGACCGTAAAATCTGCCAACCTGCCAAGTGCATGTGCCGCTGCGGGGGATCTATATACTTAACGTCGCCGCTGCGAGTCGCGGTTAGCCCTGGTTTCGATTGCGAAGTGTTCGTGGCCGGTTATACATGGCGAAGAAGACGTAGTAAAGGAAGGCGTGAGATTAAACTAAATTAAAAACAAGTATATGTATATATAAAAAAGAACACTGCGATTTTCGAAACTGACGTACTGCATATCAGAACCAAACACGAACGCAATCGAAGCTGGTAGGAATAACATGGAAAGAAACCTCCCATGACCCAGGGTTCCTGGGTTCAATCCCCACCCCTGCCCCTTTCGATCTGGATGAGCATCGATCGTACCGGCGTGCGGTCGTGTATCACTTCTGCGTGGTGCACGTTAAAGACCCCAGGCTAGCGGTTGTACTGCACTGGCAAAATTGCTAATCTACAGTTGAGAGACGAGTCGACTTTTGAGGTAGACTAACTTCAGGCTGTATAAACATACACACAACACAACCTCTCATGCATGGAGGTTTTCACGCTCTTTCACACAATGATTTTGTTGTTGTCTTTTTACTCGTAATGGTTTTACGAAGTCGGGAATTCGCGCAGTAGGCTGATGGCACGGGCAGCGAAGTTGCCGCATCCGCGGTTTCACGCCCCCTCATCATTCCGCCCCAGTAAAATCAAGTGTTTCGCGGGAAATAATGTGAAATACACGCAGCAAGAAAGCAGGGTCTTTTTAGTAAAGTGTATTCACGCTCACTAAAGGAAAGTATGCCATGATAAACCTCGTCAACAAAGCCGACTCCTTCATTCGGCTAAAACCTTCAACATTACGCGTAGCAAACTGGATACTGCCAAAGTGGGATTTCGCATAACGCGAGTAATGTTGGAAAACAAGTATTTCATGCACACGACAGGAAGACTCTCCATTCGTCGTGTCGTTACTGGCGGGATGACGTGGCTCCCCGCTCTTCTCTCTCCGCGTGCGTGGCCGACGGGAAAACCCGACTTCCCTGATCTTCTTCGCACGCTACGGCGACAACGAACGAGGTCGAGATCTCCGCAAAGTGTCGTCCGTAGAGCTATCATTTTAGAACTGATGATTTTGTGCAACCCCCCCCCCCCTTTCCCCCGCATACACACACACACACACACGCAGACGTACTTCCGTTTGTCCCTCGCGCCGTGTTCCTTGACACTTCGCGGCTTAATTGACTTAGAGACGGGGTTCCACCTCGGAGGTCACGTGACAGCGTTTCCTCACACTCAAAGCTTGATAAAAGGGGCATTGCAAGACTGTCTAAAATATTCCATTGAGAAATCATGCAAGCACACAGTACTAACGAGTTTCGAGAAGCAAATCTCTCGTTTGGTCTCAGCGGGGTACCGTTCGTCTTTATGAAGCAGCTATGACAGGCGTTCAAAAGACCACAAGACCTCTTTTAATGCATTAGCTGTCCCTTAGAGCGAGCCGACGTCATCAGCTTTCCGTGCCAAACGGCACCTAAACTCCTTTCTCCACTTGCCGAGCTCCCAGCTTTAAAGCCACGCGAAAAGCCTAGCCAAACGGCACCTAGTTTCCCCGCTCCCAAAGGAGCGGAGTGTAGCCGAAATCTGATGGATTTCGGCTTCGGTCCCATTGGTTGGAGGGCGTCATAGTTTCAAGGACCGAGGCTCCCATTGGCCGCTGCGCGTCAGTTTCAACGACCGCCACCCCATGGCGCTGCGTGTCCGCGCCGCCAGCGCGCCGGTAACACGAAGCGTCCAAGGTCAGAGCGGCGAGGAGAGAGCGCGCGCTCTGCCGTCGACGCAAATACGCCACAGACGAAATAAGGGAGCGGAATAAAGACATGCATTCTTTCGCATTCACAACTCATAAGAAGTGCTTAGGTGTACCTCGGCCCATTTGTGCCCTATCTTCTCAACTTTTCCCACAAGCTCAAGAATACAAAACCATCGAGTCATTATATACGTCGTCTTTTCCGCTCCTGATAAACTTTCCAGGTTATGTAATAAGGTAAATACGCCTTCTATTCGACCAGCGTGTTCTTTCTTTGTGCTAGTAAACTTCAAAAGTGAACTTTTGAAGTGTGTCTATTCTTCTGCGTTATGAAGTGTAAGCATGAACCACCAACTAGCCCCAGCTGAAGTATTGACTGCGTTGCACCATGGCTTGCAATTGCTTGTGACTTCCGAGAGCTGCATATCGCAGCGCAGCACGCAGCTTTGCTTACCTACTAATTCCACATGCTTGTCTACACAAAATATTGACCGCATCTCCACGTGGTGAATGATGTTGCTTGGGGCGAAGCTCTGGTGGTGCTTGTCTGCGTAGACGCCGAGCCGCAGTATGCCGAGCCTTTTCATTCATGTCAGTAGGAGAATGTGTGGTTTTCTTCTTTTTCTTTTTTTAAGAAGACATGGGATGGAATCTCGGAACCCCCTACTCTTTTTTTTTCTTCTTTTTCTTTTTTCATAATTTTTTTCATCTTTTTTTTTCAATTTTTTTTCCTACACGAGCACGTGAGCATGTGCTCACACGCTCGTGAGCACGTGATCTCACGAGCAGAAGCACGAGCACCCTTTTCATTCATATCAGTAGGAGAATGTGTGGTTTTCTTCTTTTTCTTTTTTTAAGAAGACATGGGATGGCATCTGAACCCCCTACTCTTTTTTTTCTTCTTTTTCTTTTTTCATAATTTTTTTCATATTTTTTTTCCAATTTTTTTTTTGTTTGCCCTACACGAGCACGTGAGCATCTGCTCACGTGCTCGTGAGCATGTGATCTCACGAGCAGAAGTACGAGCCCCGACGCCGGCCTACGGCGGATGGCGGACGGCGGGCGGACATGGCTAGCCCCTAAAGGCTGAACTCCATGGGACGAATATGCTGCGAATAACCGACGAATTTTGGCCGGCGGCTTTTGCTCTGCGCGTGGAATCAACACAGTGGCTGCTACGTCGCGCGCAAAGCGAGCGTGCCGTCGGGCGGCGTTCGCCAGTTATTCGTCACATAATTCCCCTAAAACGGGGAAGCGACCCCAATTGTAAAAGTTTTCGCTTGGAGAGCTTTCGGTGTAATGAGCACGTGCTTCCACTGCAAAAGGGCTCCGAATGTTTGCAGCTTCAAGTAAATAGCACTACATGATCACTCAAATAGCGTGCACGTGCCAGCTCACAATAAATATATAG
Organism: Ixodes persulcatus; assembly: GCA_013358835.2. Taxonomy (NCBI): domain Eukaryota; kingdom Metazoa; phylum Arthropoda; class Arachnida; order Ixodida; family Ixodidae; genus Ixodes; species Ixodes persulcatus. The sequence continues at coordinate 765,690 of JABSTQ010011474.1, read as the reverse complement.
AGTATTTGGTGTGATCCGGTCTACCAAAGATATATCAGCACCTGTTTTGGTAGATGACCATATCTGCACGAGAGTTCGAAGTACGTTCTAGAGGGAGGACTTCACGCTTATACGCCTTGCTGCAGTACAGTTTCCTTCAATCTGAAAGACCCACTGGGAGCGCGTGGCCGAGACGGCGGCGGGCGGGGGCGCTGCGCACTCTCCGGGTGCACTCTTAAGAAAAAGCTAGTAGTATTTACTAGGTAAGAGCTAGTAACCGCTTGTCACATATGTTACTAGGTACCTAGTAACTTTAGGTAGCAACGGTCAAGCTAGTAACGGTTACTAGGTCAAGAAGCTAGTAACTGTTACTAGCCTCAAAGTAGAATCCATGCATTTTACTACCTCTAGCTAGCAACTAGCGCAACCTCCCGACGGAAGACCGGAAACGCAACTAGTCACGTGATTTCCTGAGGATAAAAAAGGTGTGGGGTTATGCCACTTACCACCAGGTGGCAGGCGCAAGAAAAATTTAAACTGGAAATGAGTAATCCAGGGGGCGGTAGTCAACGTCCAATTAAATGTACACCAAAAAGGACGCCAATTATTTATAGTTTATTTAAATTCGTTCACATTCGCGAGTTGATACATACACCCACATTTTTAGCACACAATCGACACAATACATTCAACACAAACACACGATCACTCTAATCGCTAACTTACGTACGGGGGCAGTGGGAATCGAACCCAGGAGGTTTTCCCACCGCAATCTTCCAAGTTGAGATGCGTAAGCCCACTCGGCCACTTCCTCCCTGCTAACTACCGTGACTGTCCTTCAGTCTTTTATACTGACCACTTGAGTGCGCAAACTTCTTGTCGTGTATCAGCACGTCAGTTCTTCGCAGTCGCTAGGTCAGTTGCGCGACGAGGCAAACCACATAAAAGTGACGGGAACAAGCGGCCAAGCCGATGAGCGGCATTTCCTAGAAATTAAAAAAACCGAGCGACGCGACGGGTGACCGTGAGAAATCGCCGTCGCTCGTCGCTGCCTCCGTCGATAGTCTTGTCACTCACTAAATCGATTACATGCGGTTCAGCTTTTAAAACGAATGCGGTCGCCGTCGGCGAGAGAGTGCTTTCCCGCGACGACGGGGAGTACGACGGCAGCTGCACTTCTTTCGCGTGCTGCGCTACAAAAATGCATGCAAAATTAATACCGCGTGCAGCTCGCATCTTAATTGAAAAAAACGCGAGCATTCGTCAGATGCAAATCGCATCTGACGAATGCTCGCGTTTTTGGGGAAGAAATAAGCAAATTTAGAAAGACTCGTAGAATGCCAAAACAGTTTTTTTCCGTTAGTCCTAAAGCTACATACACAATTAACAACGCACATCAACGGTTGTGACAGTGCACTGTCACGACCGAAGACAGCTCAATCAGAATCATTCAACCACCGAGCACACACAAACCGTAAAGAAGCTATCAGTGTCAAGTAGGAGGAGGCAGAGAAAAGCTTCTTGGACGACGAAACCCAATCCAGTGACAGCGGCACCGGCTCGTTAGAACTATCCTCAGAGCAGTCCAGGTCCACGCACACACTCGCCCCGTCGAGCGCACGAACGTTAACTATGCACTCCAACACGGGAACACGAGAACTGCCCACGACACAAGGCAAAAACGGCAGGTTCACATCGGAGAAACTAGCGTCTTGCGAACTCCGACCACTCCGACTGGCCCCAACTTGCTTGTCGTACAATGTTGCCAAGCGTCTCTTGTGAAAGAAAAACATTAGTTTATAAAAATACAAAAATAAAAAAATATAGAAAACGGAATGAACTTTTTTATTTGTTTTCGGAAACGTTTTTAGTGTGGTAAGTGGCTATTTTCATCCCAGTTAAAACCAAAACGAAAATATAAACGCTCACAAACGAATGCAAACGAGAAGGAAGGTAAATAAGCCGCATGGCCATTGCATCAACAATGGCTGCTGCGCTCGCTGCAGCGCTGGCATCCACGTCGTGCTGGTACGGAGGCTGCGATCGTTATAAAGTCAGCTCCAACCCTTAAACATGCCCCCTCATACAATATTTGACGCTACGATTGCGTGTAGATACCTCCCCCTGCGATCCGAAACAGCAAGTACGTCGCTAACGCTGGCAATCGGGTATGAAGCAAGCGTCGCCATCTTCTCCGCGCCTTTGCGGTAGTAAATAGCTAGTAGAAAGGTAGTAACGGTCAGAAAAGGGTAGTAATGGCTGCATTTACTAACTTTTTACTACCTATCGCGCGTTTGAGGTAGTAAATAGTTACTGAAAGGTAGTAACGGTCAGAAAGGGGTAGTAACTGCTGCAGTTACTAGCTTTTTACTAGCTTTTTTTTAAGAGTGTGATTCTATACTGCCTCGATGGGAAGACACTCGCTTGGGGCTCAACCGGGCCTAAACGCTCTTAACAGTTTTTGGTTTCGATTTGGCGAAAGAGCGCGCTTCATTGACGTCACATCCAGAGATATGATCGCTAAAAACAAGCATAGTCATCACTGTTAAGGCCTGTTCACACATGCAGCGGAGCGCTACAAGCATAGCGCTAACCTCGCGCTAAGCGCGTGCTGACCGGAGCGTTCACCAGCTTTGTATCGCACCGCCAAAACTGTCGCTCGTGGCAGGCGATAAGTAGCTGACGGCACGTGAGGAGCGCTACAGGGCATGCGGGGATCCAGGGCCACGACAGGGCGGAGCGGGAAGCGAAGGCGGCGCTCATACACCATTATAGCACCCTTAGTCAGCTTCCCGCGGTAGACTCCATCGATTCCACGGACCCCTACGATTACCCACCAGACATCGCAAAACAAGTAAATAAAGAAAAAAGGAAAAAAAGACTGGAAGCTCTAAGGCCAATACCCCCCGCCCTTCCAAATATGAGACTCAGCAGATGGCAAAGAGTATGTCTGAGAAGAATCATCTCGGAAGCTGCAAACACGCCTGAAACTCTCCACAGGAAAGGCATTATTAAATCTAGTGAATGCACATCCTGTGGGTTTACTGGACCAGCAGGACTAGAACACCTCATTTGGGACTGCCCAACATGGGAGAGAGCAAGAGCAAGGCACATCAAGCAAAACAAAATTAAGGACTTTAGGGACTGGTGCCAACCAGTCTTTAACTTTGAAGAGAGCGATCGCAATAGAGGTCTAGTCAAGAGCCTACTAGACTTCATTGCGACGACAGGAATCAGAAAGTTCCTCTGACCTAGTTATTCCTTAATTTCCCTTTCCTGGAAGGCTATCGGCTTCAGCCACGTGACTTTCTTTCTAATAAAAACGATTTTCTATCTATCTATCTAGGAGCGCTACATCAGCGCTTCGCTCCATGTGAGAACCGGCCTTTATTCTATCAGTTGTTTCTGGTTTTAAATTTTAGAACAGGCACTGCCAAATAAACACATATTGAAGTTATACCCGAGTCCTATATTTAAAAAATGAAATTGCGGTGGCTTAGCTTGGCTATGCCAGGATATACTAGCGTGAGCTTATGCGCACAAAATGAGAGGCGCCATCGAGCGGCTCCGGTGCAGCGTCAGACTTGGCTACTGCGCAACGGAGGCGCACAGCTGGGCACGCGGCGGTGCCAGTGCGTCTGCCGCGGCTATGAGGTCACTCCTCTGAAATGCGCAGACCGGCGAGGCGCGCGCGATGGCGGCGGCTCCGGCGCGCCAGCTGTGCGCCGTGGGACGTCACTGCTCCTTGCGCATGCGCAGACCGGCGAGGCGCGCGCGGCGGCGGCGGCTACGGCAAGCCAGCTGTGCGCCGTGTGACGTCACTGCTCCTCGCGCTTGCGCAGCACGGCTCTTTGAAAGCCACGCGAAACTGCTCAACCTCGGCCAGTGTAGGTCACGCTACAAAAATGTGTCGAAGAGCGCATTCGTTCCTTAGAAGGATGGCGCAAATCGTTAACTTTATCGCTTTAACGGTCAAAATAATCACCTCGGCGAAGGCGCTGGCTCAGGCCGGTCTCTCTCAGACAGCAATTATAGCGTCAATAGCCGTGGCCTGACGCTGATTAATTGCTCTCCGCCGCGAAACCGTAACCAGAAACCGATAACCCTGCGTTGCGCTTTGGTTGTGCCCCGAGTGAGTCCTCCCCTCGGGGTAAAATGGAATCGCCCGGAGCGCGCTCATTGCCCCCGCCAGCCATTGCCTCGGCCACGCGCTCCCAATGGGTCTTTCATATTGCAGTAGACTGTACATGTCAAGGTACAATTGGTGATAGTGATCAGAATTTTACACAAACGACGTTACATCCTGCCTAAGTGCATGCGCCCGCTGGACTGCGTTCGCCTGAATGCCTTTGTGACATCGATTCGATCGATATAGCATGTTCCCATCCGTTTCGGCTGCGCACGCACCCATCCACGATCGCTTCGATCTACTACCTGCGAGATGCACGCTCAAACTGCATCCTTGCGTGAAACCGGGGGCACAGCGATAAGAACTTTTTTTTTCGCCTCCTCCTCCCTCGAACGAGAAATTTAATACGCTGTGCCGCTTTCTGATAAACCGGCAGGTGTGCGGCTACTTTTTTTATACGTCTTCGTGTCGCGTATCGGAAGTCGCCCGTCCCATTCGGTGGCGCAAGCGTTAGCGGAGATCCACAGGTTGAAACACGGCTACACAAACTAACTACATATATATATATATATATAAAACGAGCCGTTTTGGCGGTTCTTTCACAGCGTAATATATATATTTATATATTGTTTTCTTGCGGCTTGCACGTGATGTTTCGAGAAGGGGAGCTCGATCTCAAACGCTTACGTGACACGTCTCACTTGGGCGTCAACCACCACACCGTCGTCATGAGAGGGGGTTGTGCAATCTATGCTCCTGAAGTTGTTCCCCAGCGCGGACCAACAGAAACTTTCAGAGCCTCGGGGCGGCGGTTTTGTCGTCCCGGTTTGGAGCGAAATTCTCTCTGAATATAAAAAGAAAAAAAGAAAGAAAGTAGAAAACAAATAAACGACGGTGGACTGTCTTGTCGTTTAGCTTCGGGTGAATAGATGTATATATTTATACAATCGTATGCCGGTACTTTTTTTTTTTTCAGTAGTTTTTGTTTTGATCGCCTTCTCAAATTCGAAGTACAAGCTGTTGAACTTCAGCTAGAAGTGCTCTGACAGGTTTGTTACTTAAATTTTTGTTTTTCGCCGCCTGCTTCGCTTTCTTTTTTCTTCTTTTTTTGCCGTAATAGAACTTTGTAGGAAGCACGTTGGGATCTTATGCACGCTTCGTTTGCTCGCCGATAAGCTGAGTTGCGTATAAGGAATTACGGATATTAGGGACACGTCGCGGCGTGGGAGCAGATGTCTTGATTTTTGACTACTCTCCCCTCAACGTTTGGCAGGCATATACATGGTTTTCTTGCCAGGACCGCAGTTTAATCATTATCGCGGTTGAGAGGGGAAGTTGTAGATTTTGCGGTGCATACAGTAGAGCGTGTCGTTGAGCAAGGCGTGGAGCTGCCCACTTCGACACGCCTCGGCTTCCTCTTCTTGTCTTGTTTTATTGGTTTATTTTCTTAACGCGGCGAGCTGTCGATGACACGACTACTTAAGTCCCCGATGGACGATGTTACCCACGGCTCCTGTCAGCGTAAAATTGATCGAGAAGATGAGCGTGGCCGGATAGCAATGATAGCACCGAGATTGGCGTCCGCGGGCGAAGAAACGACCTTCGCTCACGTGACGGTTGAAAAGCTGATTTTTGTAAAAGTGAATCGTATAATAGTCGTTTAAAGGGACAGTACCTTGAATTTGATTTTGTATGCTGACTTTTTTTTAAACTTTTTTAGAGGCTCTGGTACATAATTTTGTCTGAGACGAGTCATACATCGTTAGCAACAAATAATATAGTCTCAGTAAGTATATCATTGCGGTGGCGATGACCCCGTAATAGAAGCAACTGGAGGGGAGAAGGTGGTGTTAGAGAAAATATGGTATATTGGAAGCTTAGTTTTACCGTTCATGATGGCACTGTTTCACCCAATGGAAAGTAAATGGGGACTCGTAATAATTAAATTAATGTATTGATACAAAAAAAAAATATTCGAGCAACTTTTGCCACAAGTACTGGGAGGAGCTTACAGAGGCCAGAGGGGCTACGGTCTAGGATACCTTTCCTACGAGACCGTTGCCATCCTGAATGGCGGATCTTCGTGTATAAGCGAAAACATCGCTTTGCTCTTTCCACGTGTACGATTTAAGCGTCAGACGTCAATCGTTCCTGCTTTGCCTCGCCTATTTTATTTTTGCTTATTCCGGGTTAAAACGTTTCATTCTTTTTTTTTCGTCGCACACACCTTATAGAGAGGGAGTATCTGGCTGGAAGCAAGAGCAAACAATAAAGGATATCTGCTCATTGCTTGCTTCGAGACACCTTTGTAATATGGGGTAAACGCAACACGATGGAGGGAACGCTCGCGGAGGACATACCTGCACCGGCATGGCGGAAACGTTCTACAACTATCGTTTGACGGATGTCGGAAGTCGATATTGATCGCTCTACTCATTCGGAAAATGACGAAGGCAATGGGGCATATATACTCTTCGTTTCTCTTGCAGAGCTTACGGAACACCACGGTGAGTCCCACGGCTCCTTGTGAAGGTGGACTCACTCGGTTCAATCCTGTCCGCGCGCTCTCCTTGACGCTTTGCATTGCGTAATGCCTCAGCGCAGACTTCATTTTTAGGTCTAGACGGATGTTCCGCCTCATCATTCGCTGAGCTGACCTCGTACTTCGCAGAAATTGTCTCTTTGAGTGTTTGGCGGGTAAGTAGACGCGCAGGAATTTCTTAGAGTGAGGGCTGAGGTTCGATAAAAATGTCACCATCACTGCGCGGTTTCTCTCCGAGGTTGGTGGCAGAGGGGTTGATTTCGGCCAACCAAGACTAATGACGTCATCACAAATAAACCCCGAGACTGCCGGTCAACGACATTTTAGTGTTACCCGCAATCTTGTTTTCTTTTTTCTCTTTATTTTGTATGCTAAATTTGCATTATTTTGTTTGAGCCCTTCCATTTAGTTCACTAATGACGTATTGGAGGTGTTGAAAATACCCGGAGGATGTTCTCCAAGCTCAAATATCATGAATGTCAAGGAAATTAGACAGTTTACACTATCTTTCTTGACAGCAGGTGCTCTCATTAAAAAAGGCGAGATTGAAAAAGAATAAAGAATACAGAGCGAATGATCAGGAAAGAATAGGAACAAAAAGCGTATTCACAGTCCATCCAGTTGAAACACTTTCTCAAAACAATATATTACGCGCATTCTGCAACCTTTGTAAAACCTAAGTCCGTTTTCACTTCGATATTGTAATTTATACACTCTATTATTCCATAAACTGACAGCACAGTGGAAGCTACGCGCATGTTGGACATACCCAGCATCGAGTGTCCGCCACGTGACAGCGGTGTTCGCGGGGTTGTGTCTCAGAAAGGCGGCGTGCCGGGAACATTTTTGGTCGTAGTTGCGATATTCCTTATGGCCTCCACTAAACTTTCAACTTGGGGGTCAAACGATTGAAAGAAAGGTTAGAACGATTATCTAGTGAATTTTAAAAGGTCACATAGGAGCATGCAGTGGAGTTTCATCCCACAAGCATTGGCTGGTTCTTCTTTTTTCTAGAAATAATGTACGGAATTAATTGAAATAAGGCAACAAAAAAAGCTCCTCCATCTATTCATTTGCTTCAAATACACAGCGACAGACGTCAGCACGCAACGCGCGATGCACGTGATTTCCAACATGCTCCTTGTTGTTGGGGTAAGTCTGAACGGTCTGTGTACGACTATCAATGTGCAAACCTCATATACAAATATTTAGAAAAAAAACACCTACCGTCACAACATTTCGCTTATAGAGCTACACTTCAGACACAGATATCTAAAAACAAACCAGATACGAACTTGTCGCTGAAACTCATGTTCATTTCAAAGTGCCTTTTGTAAATTGAGTACGAACAAGCGCCAGAAGAAAACCTTTTTGCGTAGTTTATAACGCGAAATAAAACGAAGAGGGGCGGCTTCTAAAGAAAAGAAACAAAGCTGTCAGATATCGAAGACCACTTCCGCAAAATTTCTATGGTTGCGTACAATGGGCGCGTAGTAACATTGTTACTACGCGCCCATTGTACGCAACCATTAGTAACATTGTATTGGCCTACCTGTAGAGACATTACGTAAGCGGGATCAATTGGGAAGAGAGCGTCTTCAAACACTTATGCCAGCATTCAAACGACCACGTGATTGTCACCTCATTTAGCGTCCCGCACAGCCAGTTTTGCACGTTGTATACGCACGCTATTTTGGAAAGCATGCGTGTGCACGCAAAGCGTTTTGTGTGCCTTGCGTGTACTCTGCGCAGACAGTGTGTTTGTTTGCGTAGATGGCGATACAACAGTTAGCATGCGCTTTCGCATCGCAGTTACTAAAAGTGTCTTCACGAGGTGCTCAGTAGCGTACCGCAATACGTTTGCGCTATGCGCACGCAGGGGTTTGGGGCTATCCTAAAACTCTCTACTAAAGTGAAAAGTCTCGAGCGTTGGCTTCATAATGTCTAGCATGAATAAATATATCGCCCCCATAAACTGTTTCCTCCCACACCTCTCCTGCAGCCCCCTAAAAACAAGACATAAATTCACTGGCGTCACTAGGGTCAGCGGCACCCTGAACGGCAGCCCGCCGCGACACCCCCCCCCCCCCCCTCTTCTCTCTCTCTCTCTCTCTCGTGGGCCGCCGGGATCCCCCCTTCCATTCACTCACTGCCAAGCTGCACCCCACTGAGCGTTGTACCCGGGGATGTGCCCCCCCCCATCTCCCCCTAGTGACGTGACTGCCTAAATTCATACTAAACCTTACTCTGATCCCGTCGCCGTGTCCCTTTTTTTATTATAAGTTATCCTTCCCGCCGTAAATGACTTACGAAATGAAATGCGCTTAGCAACACGCAATACGCACGTCAATATTTAGCGGATGTTAAAAAAAAAAAATACAGTACACGCAGCCGAATTGTATATGACATGGAGATCCTATGACGTCGTCAGGTCACGCTGAGAATGCTGCGAAGCTCTCAACCTGGCGTTGACGCCATCCACCAGTGCAGTACCACCAGCATAGCCACCCGTGCCTCTTCCGCGTCCAGGAGAGCTGACAAAGCGTTCAACGAAGTCCAAATAAAAACAAGGCCGGAGGCCTTGGGGGAAAAACAGGAAGCCGGCGACACTTTCGTGTCGATAGCCTACACGCGCCGTTAAAGGGGTAGTGCAACGATTTTAGTGTTAAAAGAATTGGCAGTTTGTATTTTTTATAATGTTTATCCAAGCACAAGTGACCAAAAACGCGTCACCTTGCCCTTAAAAACTGATATTCCGCTGCGTAATCGCGAAAAAAAAACTAATTATTTGCCGATCTGCAGCTCCGTGTGGCGGTTACGGGAACTACGATAACAGCGTCTCTGGAGGATACGCGGAAGTCAACAAAACCTGTCCCCCACTCGCCGTCAGCCCCGTAGCGAACTGTTTTTTGTGTCGATTGCTCGCCGCGACCTTCGACGATGCTAATCCTTTAAAAGTCAACGATCGCGGCCTTGGTTTTCCCTTCTGCAATACTCTCACTCAATCAGGAAGCGGCTGGGGCCTGAACCCAAGGGGAAACCACGTGATCCTCCAGAGTACGTCACTCAAAAAGCGACGTGGAGAGTTGAGAGGCACTCTGACCTTCGATTTCTTACATTCTTTTTTTTTAAATAAAAACTAGTGCTCGCAATAATTTTTTTGTTTTAATAGAAACTAGCGCTCGCAAGAAAATACAGTTTTCTGTACTTAGTGCCATAGGTGACACACCTTAGTTTCCGGCGTTAAGTGGCCGTCTGTCACAAAAACAAGAAAATACGGCATCGACGAGCGCAAAATACAAAAAGACGTGCTTGCTAAGACAGCGAGCGCCATCCAGGGGAAAGTTTGCTCCACTCTAATATTGCATTGTTAGTTTCATGACCAACTGCTATGCAAGCTTTTTTCCTTTGGAATATGATTTGACATCTCCAAAACAAGCTCCACGGCATCAATTAGTTTAATATTGACTAGGGTGTTGCACTTATTATTAAAAATATATTTATTTTGATACTTCTTATTGCATTCCTATAAAGAAAGGCGGTGTCGCCTTTTTATTTTTTGTTTCAGCGCAGAATTATTATATATTAAAACTAATTCAACCCATGCCGTTAAAGGCATTTATAAGACTGCAAACAAAAATGTTTCGAAGCCCCAGTTTTTAAGGCTGTTGGTCCCCCTCAACAGTCGGCAAGCAATGAGGTTGCTGCTGGAATACAACATGCGCAAAGCCGCGGGAGGTTTTTTTTTTTTTTCTTCCTTTTTTATTTCTGGTGGGGCGCATTAGATTCACACTTCATGTTGCTTTGTTTTTCGACGTTTTTGTATTGGCCGATAGCGCAATCCTACTGGCAGCCGAGCAATAATATAAGATGCTCCTGACGCGACGCGCCGTGCGTTTCTATCGGGTGTCTCAAGTAGCGGCCAGGCTCTTTAAGTCGACCGCAATATTCGGTTTCTTTACCTGTCGCGCTACGATCTTCAGCAGCGTTGCCCACAGGTGGTGCATTTTTTTTCTATCAAATTTGCAAAGAGCGAACGTACCTGAGGAAAAACTTGCAGAACTTAAAGTCTGTGGGGTCTCAGGGGGTCTCAGACCCCCCACTAATTTTAACGGATGGTCTGAGACCCTCCTCCACAGCCCTTAGTGAAATCAAAATCACATCTTGCAAATAAAATAGCTTGTTTTCATGGATGTGACATTTGGGGATTAGCAATTTGAGAGTTGCAGCTAAGCGTATGCAGAGTCAACAGTGAGGTTTATTTTATGTGCATCTAATACTTACATCTCGTCAGTACCCCCCCCCCCCCCCTTCCTTCCTGTAGGGACCCCCCTCATCTTACGGGAGACTTTAAGCACTGGGAAAAAGTAAAGAAAGAAGAAGGCTTAACTTCTATGGAAACTCAGCGAAGTCACCGGTCTTCAATCAATATGGCGCTCTATTGTTTGTATATATATATATATATATATATATATATATATATATATATATATATATATATATATATATATATATATATATTCGCTTTCTATCGCAGTCTGCGTGTACCCTTTGCCAACGCGGTCTCGTATGCTCTCGATCGCCTCGTATATCCATAAGATTACTTCGAGCTTCGAAAAGTGGTGTCTGCCCGCCTGAGAAGACCGATCGGCCGGCAGAGGTCGTGTGCGGTTTCCTTTAATGACATTCCAATCACAAAACGCGGGAGCTCCCGCGATAGCGACCGATTCATGGAGCAACCCTTTGAGGTCCCATTTCGGGGGACGCCTGGAGAGCATGAGCAACCGAAGTCGTCCGTTCCTCTGTTCGAGATAAAAATTTGAAACGCAGACGCCGAGGGAAATAAAAAAAAAAGAAAAGAAAATGAAACGAGAGGGGGGGGGGGGACTATAATTTTTATCGCCACGTCGACCCTGCCTGGCCTGTCGTGCTGAGCGCGGGCTGGGATTAATTTATGCCGCTGTGCCTGACCCGGCGAGCGCTGAATCAACGTCGTCTCCCGCCGCGCGACTTTGAGCGTCTGTTGGGTGCCGAGATTTTGGCGTGCTTTACGTGTTCCGGAGGTAAATCGACGTCTTCTTGGGGCGGCAGCGCCGGGCCGTACACCGCGTGGTTCCAAGGTGAATCGCCGCTGTAAAGACGGCAGTTATGAGCCCGCACTCTCTGCCAATCCAGCTCCGTGAACGTAGCACGTGACACGCTTTCCGCCCGTCACCGCGCCTTCTCCCCTTGCCAATGCGACACTGACACGGCCTTGGATTGGCTCCGATGGGACGCTTAAAGGCGGTGCCCATGCCCAGCTTTCATTGATTCATTCTTTCAGTAACCGCAGCGCCTTTCGGTATTATAACGGGAAAAGGGGGGGGGGGGGGGGGATACACACAAAAAAGAAAATAAATTGACAGGTAATCATCTTCAAGAACATTTTAAAACTTTGCGAAATTAAAAGTATTTCGACGCATCACGCGACATCCAAAGCACCCTTCATAATTCGCGTCACTCGACGCACTCCTTCACACTTCGCGACACTGAAAACCAATAAACGATACACGCAATCCTATCCCTCTGAGTATTTAGAATCTACTGCGTTAACTTCTGCCTGGGATTTATCTTCTACGCAATCATATCAATCCAATGAGCCTACCGTTTTGAAAGCAGTATAAAAGGCACCCTTTGATATAACTGATATAACAGCAGAAGGTCATTTGTTCCCCTGGTGCACTGTTCTTGGAAAAAAATGAACTCTTAAAAGCCGCAGTCTCGCACCTATATTCACGCACTTTATGAATATGATCCACACGCGCGGATAGGTAATATTGGGGATACATGTAGACTTCACGTGGGATGCCAGTCTGGGAGTGAAATATACGGTGGAAAAACTTGAAACGAAGCCTGGCTCTGCGGCCTTCCAGTGTATTTCATTTCAACATTTGTCTCGAGCATGTTGCATTAAACTCTTTATTAAATATTTTCCTAGAACACACCTAGCCGCTAGGTTTTCAACTTTTTCTTAATTGGCGGTTGTCTGTTTTCCGAAAAAAGTCATGCACACGGTTTTATCTAGGTTCAACTTCATCCGCCATTTTTCGCACCGTGCATCTATTGTATCTAGATCCCTTGGAATGATGAAATTTTCACTATCACATGTTTCATTTCTGTACAATATGCAATCGCCTTCGAACATTCTCCTGCATGAAGTGACGGACTCATTAATATCATTTACATATATTAAAAATAATAAAGTCCTAAAACCGACCCCTGTGGGACTCTTGACGTTACTTGTGCAATTCCTGATTTTACTACAACATACTGGCATCTTTCGCGCACATACTCGGAAACCCAATTGATAAGTTGATAATTAACATTATAATGCGACTGCTTTTCTAGCAATAACTTATAAGGTACCACATCAAACGCTTTACTGATGTCCAAAAAACACAGTCGAGAGTTTGACGGTTATCCTTTGCCTCAGACAAATCGTGAGTAAACTCGGTTTACTGCGTGACGCAGGTGAACCCCCTCCAGAAGCCATGTTATTTCGGTTTCAACGATGAGTGGGCATCCATATGTTTAACAATAGACGTGTACGAGATGTGTTCTAGAATTTTACGAAAAACGGAAGTCAGTGAAATAGGACGGTAATTTAAGACGTTGTTACGAGACCCAGATTTATGGACTGGTATACGACAGAGACTATCTTCCAATCATCTGGTAGAGAGCAGTCATTCAGTGGCTTTTCAAAAATAATTTTCAAATACGGGGACACCGAACGAGCACAAGATTTTAGCAATGCTATCGGCAGGCAATCAAGGCCAGCAGCCTTTTGAAAGGTTTATGCACTCTAATATAACACTGCCATCCCGTTTATATTGAACACTATAGTCTCCATGGGCAAGGTTCTATCTAAAATACAGCTGGCGGTGGTGTTATATGTAACACCCGATGAAAACACAGAACTAAAGTAAGAGTTAAAACATTCTGCCTTTTGAAACGCGTCAGTGATTACCACGTCGTATTTCACGAGAGACGAAATATTTATATAAATATATATAAAGATATATAAAGAAATATAAATATTTTTTTATTTCTTTTCGTGTATTTACAAAGTTCTTTAGGGCTCAATTTGATTTTAAAATGAAATGACTCAAAGAAAATAGATTTTGCTTTCGCTATCACGATGTTTTGCTCACTGGTTATCACTTCCAGTTTTCTGATATTTTTAGCTGATGAATTGTTTTTAAAAGCGCGTGAGATTCTTTGTTTTAGCTTTACCAACTTTCGTAGTTGTTTTTGTAAACCATGGCCCACTTTTATTACGTCGTTTCGTCAAAATCCACGAAGGGACAACACGATCTTCCAATACCAAAACCTCCATTGCAACATTGATATCAAGAATGCTAGCTTTTTTGTAATTAAATATACGTCGACTTTTACTATCACTAATTCCCGGCATTACTAAAGTAGACTTTATCAGATCCGTCTCATTTGTAAGGAAAAGGTCAAGAACATGGCCCATTCTAGTGGGTTCTAACACAGTTTGAGTCAGCGCGAACAAATTTACAAAATTTTCCATTACTGCAGTTAGTCTACGGCAGTGGTTCTCAAATGGGGGTTCGCGAAGGCCTTCTAGGGGTCCGCGGAGCACTGCCTCATCAGTCAAGCCCGGCAATAAATGTTGTATTTTTTTCAGATTGAGCAGAAACGTTTCAATTTCAGAGAGTTTTCTAGTGTGTATGTCTACTTCACACCAGCCCTTAGTTATTTCCACTTACTAAATCATTATCATAGTTAAACTATACATTTCCCTTCACCTCACCACGAACGGGGTCCTCCATCATCCCCGCCGATCCAGAAGGGGTCCGCGAAGCATCATTGGTTGAGAACCATGGTCTACGGGTTGCCCCAGAAAATGCTTTTTGCTGATGCCAGTTTAGGCAGGGCAAATTGAAATCTCCTCCTATAATCATACTATCAGATTTAATTCTTTCGGCAATCACTGTAAATTTTGATAATACATAAACAAAACTTACGGGTGGCTGGCAAGAAACAACAAGAACAAAAAAAAAAATACCTACAAGGTTTTACCATTGCGGAGTCTCAACTGGCACCATACCGCTTCGCACGAGCACTCATCAACTTCAATTTTACTTGAAGAAATCCGCTGGTCTGCGAGGGGAAACACACCTCCACCATGACTATTTCTATCTTTCCTGTAGCGTATAAAGTTATAAGGAAACACCTCACGGTCTGTTACCTCTTTATCTAGCCACAATTTTGTGCCGATAATAACCGGTGGTTTAACCTATCTACGAGGTTAGAAAAATCATGAATCTTATTTTTAATGCTACGACAATTAATTACAAGAAAGGTGATGGTCGTGGCCGAGTCATAGCATGGTCACTTTAACTGCACTACCTGGTTGGTGTCGTCATCATAAATATAATTTACGGTACATCATTAAGACAAAGAACGTCATTCCTCGGGTTAACCCGCGTATCGTCATTCCTGTGACCCTTGGAAAAATCCCACAAATGCCGTCTTTTGTAGAGTGTCGCTTCAGAGAAATCTTCAGAGATTCTGATACTGGACGTCCCTTTTTAATTTCTTGGCTTTCCTGGGAATGTCTGTTTCTCTTTAAACGACGTAAAGCTTGCAATCAGGGGTCGATTTCTGTTCGGCCGGAATTTTCTTATCATATATGAGCTCTCTCAATTGTTGTCGGTGTTACGCCAAGCCTCGTTTCGCACAATTCTTGAACAAGTGATTTTGATACAGACCATGATTCGCGAGTATTTGGCCCTTCACAGCGTAAAATAAGAGATTACACCACCTACTGCGATTCTCAAGGTCATCAATCGTTGACACGAGGAGCTGCCTGACATTCTGTTGGTTTTCGCAGCTCTTTTTTTACTCTGTCAAGATGGCCTCTAGATTTATAAGATTTCCCACCTGAATTTCTAAGGATAAAAGTTGTGTCTTCAGGTCACCTAAAGCGGCACCTTGTGCAGTTTGATTGATTTCGATGCTATTTAGTTGAGCCTTAATTTTTATTTAATTTAACAATAACCACTGACCATGGCCCCTTCTGTGGCTGTTTTTTTATGTATAACTATATTTTTCTTTTTTTCTCAATGGCATTTAAAAAAAAAGTATCATTTCTTACTTGGTATACTTACTTAATTCACTTATACGAAATTGGCTTTAAAGGGACCTTGAAGCGACCTTTTTACGTTTGCCAAATATTTTTTACATTAAACTTTCAATGTTCACTAAACGCCGAACAGACATCCGCTTTCGTTTCGGTTTATTAACTTCTACACAAAAGAATTATTGAAATATCGAGTTTTTCTTCCTCTCTAACTCACCGGAAAACAAGCTGCGGCGTAATTTTGACGGTCGTGACGTACTATGGCACCGGGCAGTAGGAGAATGGGAGCGCTAACGGCGAGCTGGCGGTGTGCAGGTAGGTTTTACCACACGGTTTTACTGCCCTGATGGCGCCGATGCCACCGATATATTTTCTGAATCGGCGCCTCTCATCACCGCGATAGCCATGGACACGTCAAAGCTGAGCGAAATTCAATTAGATATGTTGCGCTACACTACAGCGACAGCATGGGACTGGTCCCATACGCCGGTATGAAGTGCGGCAGGTCAACAGCACAACAGCCGCTACTCCGCCGCGGTCAGCTGTTTCCGCGGTATCTCTAAAAAGAAGGGGACGCGCTGTCACTCACTGGTGTTGCAGGAAATGCAGAAAGTTTTCTATGAGCTCAAGCTTTTTCAACTTTTATTTTGTCAGGGTAGGCTCGCAGGGCAGAGTGGATGAAAAAAGAAAAGAAAAAGATTTAGTACGCCATCTTGGACGAACACGGCTTTAAAACGAGACTTTACTAAATACAAATCTCGCCACACGGCTTTTCTAGACGCCGTAATCTTAGCAGAGATATAGCAACGTAGAAATATGATTTCGTGATCACATAGACATTGCGATCGTTCAAGGAATGCTAACACTAATCTCTTTTCTCGGGTGATGAAACCTTGTCAAAATTCGAATCCTTCATACACGCCTTTAAATACAGTACGCACCAGTATAATATCTTGAACTTGAGCACACGCATGGAATGCGCGAAATAAGAAATCCGGGCGATGTTCGAGGACACAAATCCTAAGAAAGCACCACTGTAGTTGAAGTAAACAAAGACGACGGCACGAGCGTTTCTGCTGTCTTGAGGGTGCCGCCACAACATCGCCGCACGAGTAGATGGATCTTCTCTTCTAGGATGTGCTGGGTTATCATCGCGACACGCGACGAGAAGTCATACAAAGATAGCGCTCTACGCGGAACGATGAGCTTCTACAACGTCGACCATGGCAATGATCGCCACCGATGACATGCTTTTCAGCAGCTAGGAATGAATTCTGCCTCCAGCTCTCGAGGAGGTGGACTCCCAGGAGACTAGGGAGACGGAAGTGAAGTAGGTGTGAATGAACTAGGGCTGGGCGTCGATTAAACTTTTTAACCCGATTAATCGTCACCATTTAATCGATTAATTAATCGATTAATCGGCCTTGGTCATGTTCAAGCATAATATTTTGAAAACAATCAAAAATTATATATATTTTTTGTGTGTGTGTTTTATTTTGCTTTTGCTGAGCATGTGGTCAAGGGCGCCATGCATATACAATTTTAATAATGAATCTGTAGTCTGTTGCGTGTCAAGTGACGAACGAACGTTTATTTCCAGGAACAAGATAATATATACAGAGCAGTGACACAGATAAGAAGAGCGCGGCGGCGATAACATTAGGGCACAATCATGACTCGCGTTACATCTTCCTTTTTCTTCTTTACAAAAAGCTTTACGAGTTAAACATAATTTAAACACAAGGTAGTTATAAGCACTTTTGTTGTCCGGGCTGCTTACTACACATCTTAAAGACACCTAAATGCTTGTTATTGTTCTGGCTCCGGGTATCTTGCGGGACGCTTCCTTGGTCGCTCACTGCGGCGCAATTCCACCGTCTGAGTCTCGGGCAAAGTTGGTTGTGCGGTGTGTGATGTCGGCATCGGGACCTGGCTTGTGCTTCTCAGGTGTTCTCTTGTGCGGCGAAGTTCTCGTCCGTCTTGATCCTGGACAATGTAGGACCGAGGGGCACCCGCTGCTCCAATGACTGCTGCTGGAGCCCACGTCTTGGCCAAGGTGTCGTACATGGTCACCTGGTCGCCATCGTTTAGATTGGGAAGAGACCTGGCGGTGCGGTTGTAATACGTCCGCTGCTTCTCCCGGATGTGTCGTAGACGTCTTTGGACAACTTGCGGTCGAACGATGCTCGGCTCCAGGTGACTCGGGGGTACTGGTAAAAGGGTTCTAGTCTGTCGTCCCATCAGCCGATGCACAGGTGACTTGAGATAATCATCCCTGGGAGTATTGCGCCACTCCAGTAATGCGGTGTAATATTCGACACCACCATATGCATATTTTCTCAGGAGCTTCTTTGCCTCTTGCACCGCGCGTTCCACCATCCCGTTTGGGCGTGGATGGTATGGGCTGGACTTGACGTGCGTGGTGCCCATCTTACGGAGGTAGTCCTTGAACTGCTGGCTGTTGAATGGCGGACCATTGTCACTGCACAGCGTCTTTGGCAGGCCGTGTGCCGCGAAGATGTCTGCGCAGCCGCTTGCTGCTTGCTGCGCAGACATCTTCGCAAAACAAGCAAGCGAAGAATAGAGCGAGCTACAAGGTGCGCCAGATAACGACCGAAGATTCAGATGATTTCTGGTTAGAATCCTTGTCAGTGAACACACTTGCGGAAGAAAGTAAATGGACAACATTTCCTTTGTCCAAAGTAAATGGACAAAGGAAATGGACAACATCGGTGTGTGGTTCAAAACACGTTCAAAGGCACTCGCACTCGCAGATTATTACTTCAGCTGCATGAGGAAATGAGGTTCGGTTGATATCCTCCGCCAAGAGCGACCTGCTCTGATTGTTCACAATAGTCTCTGCTTGGCTAAACGGACACTCGAACGCCGTTGGAGTGGCCGGGACACATGCGACCTTCTGCGCTTGTCAGGAGTTACAAATCCTGCCCCTACATTTTACTTTAGGCTACATTTTGACCTAAAGTTTGCCCTTCACACAGGTGCACTCGTCGACGTCTGCATGGCGAAGGCGTGTAATTTTAATTTTTTTTTTG
The DNA here is from genome assembly GCA_013358835.2 of Ixodes persulcatus. NCBI lineage: Eukaryota > Metazoa > Arthropoda > Arachnida > Ixodida > Ixodidae > Ixodes > Ixodes persulcatus. The sequence continues at coordinate 746,839 of JABSTQ010011474.1, read as the reverse complement.
GTTTGTCAAAAGTTTACCGATTAATCGGTTCAAAAAATTAATCGCGATTAAAGCATTAATCGATTAATCGGTAAATTAATCGATGAATTTTCCAGCCCTAGAAGGAACGTATCTTAGCAGATACCGTCATCAGCGACTCCACCATCAACATCCAAAAAGCGTTGTTGACGTCACTTCCTTCTCCCTAGTCTCCTGGGAGTCCAAAACGTGCAACATAGCCCCCTAGGTGGCCCGCATGTCAAATCGTCCACAGTCATTTCCGCCGCGAGGGGTCCAAGTACATTTGGCCACGCGAGCTATGACGCTTGGAACGCGTCTCCGACTGGTGTGTTTACCACGTCCAAAAAAGTGGTCCCTCGGTGTCCGCCTGATGACGTCACAGAAGTGTCACGCCGTCGCCAGTCGCGATCCTGGCGGCGTCCCAACAGTTGTGGTGTATGTGGCAGACGCCTGTTTCGCTGCATGTCGCTCTCCAGTGTGGCAGTCCACGGGGGCTTCGACAGCCAGAAGTTGGGACGCCTAGACGACAGCGACACTCGCGTTCACTCGTGCTTTTCGCCAGCATTTCTACGGCCAACCGCCAGGATCGCGACCTCCGACAGTATGACACTCCGGCTTCCGTGACGTCATTTGTCGCCACTTCGGTACCACTTTTGATGTATGGGTGCTGAACACACCAGATATAGGACGCTGAACACACCAGTCGGAGAGGCGCTCCAGGCACCATACGCGAGCGGCGCTCCACTGCTTTTAAAAGAGCGTCGCAGCGGATGCGCAGGGGCTCTCGGGATCGCGGCGCGGGCGGTGACAGTGAATAAATGACTACGTGTTGTTGAACCAGCTCGTCGTGTCATGCGTCGAGATGGGTAGCAGCAAGGGAAGCTTCGAACATGTATGCGGGAGACTTTTTTCTCTATTACTGTATTTGACGTGCTTTGGTTAAAAATATTCCTTCCCTACTGATAAGAAAAAAAATGTGAAAGAAAACCACTTGTACTCTCAACAAAAAGAGTTGAAAAATGTGTGTGCTTACGTTTATGTAATTTACAGCAAGGTTTTTTTTTCTTATTCCCTTTCTTTTTATGTCCCGTTTCTTACTTCGAGGATTAGGGTCATTCTACCCAGTGGCGGATTCAGAGGGGGGGGGGGGGGGGGGGGGGGGGGGGGGTCCGGGGGTCTGGATGTCCTGACCCCCTTTTTTAATTCTGCATGTGTAAAAATTTAGGGCGGGGAAACCTTCTCAAACATGCAATACACTGACCCCCCCCCCTTATGGACTTACCTGCGTCCGCCCCTCCTGACCCTACGTCAAGTCATCCCCGGAAACATGCTTGATGTTCGTCAATTTGGATCATGAGCATCTCGTTGTCATGGTATCCTCCGCGTCTTCGATTTAAACTCTGTTCAGTAAACCGTCTGATGCAGTTAACTTTCTCATTTCGTTCTTGATAGGGAAGAAATTATTCTTATTGTAGGGTTCCCGCAGATCGGTTGATTGCAACCCGGATTGCACCTTGGCCGACGGTGATCGTAGGTGATCGTGTGGGTTACAGGCCGGCAAGGACAAGGGCACGCTGAGCAACTATCGGCCCATCTCTCTAACGTCTTGTACGTGCAAAGTTATGGAGCGGATGGTTCTGTCTCGAATCGACTGGCACCTCGAAACGACGGGAGCCTTCCACCCGGCGCAAACGGGGTTCTGATCGTGCCTTGGCACTCAAGAGAGCCTGACACTCATCTCCGACGACGTAGTCCATAATGTGCACCGATCCAAGTTCCGAACCATCGTGTCAATCGACGTGAAAAAGGCGTTCGATTCTGTGCCTCACTTTACAATCATTGGAGAAGCCCATCGGCAAGGCCTTGCGGGGCGGACTCTCAATTTTATCAAGAACGTCTTGGCTGGGCGAACGTTTTCAGTCCGCTGCGGCCAGCATGACAGCGAGCCCAAGCCGAACCGAGGGGGGGTCCCGCAGGGATCCATACTTTCACCCATCTTGTTCAATCTGGCCATGGCAGATCTACCTCATGAACTTAGCAAAATCCCGGGTCTTGGATTCACCCTCTACGCAGATGATGTGTCCATTTGGACCTACATGAAAGATCTAAATGTGCAGCAAATGGTACTACAATCTGGACTCGACACAATCAAAGCCCACCTAGCCCGAGTGGGGATGCGGGCTGCACCAGAAAAGACGAACTATACAGTCGTCACCTCGCCTATACAACCGAGGTGAAGTCTACGCATCAAAACTCAACCTCATACTTACCGGGACACGCATTCAACCATCGACGTCGGTCAAGATCCTCGGTATTACGATCGAGCCGAACGGCAAGGGCGACATCTGGTTGCGCAACACACTCAAGCAAGGCAGGTCTGCGCTCAATGTGATCCGTAGGATTTGCAGCGCACGCGGAGGAGCAACTCAAGCCGTCGCCAAGCGAATGGTCAAGGCCCTCGTGGTGTCCGGGGTGTGCTATGGGGTCATTCATTACAAGATTACGGCGCGGCAGTGGAAACAGCTTGAAGCCCTGAACAACCAGGCAATGAGGGTCATTACGGGCCTGCCCCGCTTCACCCCTCTCCCGAAGCTGATGCAGTACGCGCAACTCAATCAACTTCAAGACGTCGTGCGTGCTAGGAAGGATGCACATGAAGCTCGTCTCTGGACTACTCCGCAAGGCAGGGCCATCCAGAGCCTTCGCGGGGTCACACCTCCACATCTTCCCGAACTATCGGAGCCGATTCCACCGTGGGAGGACCTCCCGGTGATCACCAGCAACAAACCACAGCTCCGCAAGAAGGACTCCAAACAGCATGAAAGACGCGTAAAAGCGCACATCAAGATGGTGGAGAGCTGGCAACACTGGATCGACACTGGCCGAATACATGGACACGGCATTGCTAGAAGGTCCCATCACCCGAAATCTGCAGCCGTTGTTTTCCCTGACTTGGAGTTGGAAGCAGCCGAAGCCCTTCCACCTGGAGTGTCAACCAAGGACGGTGAGCTAGCAGCCATTCGGTTCGCACTCAAGATCATCAGTGTGCACTTTGGCCCCCCTCCTGAGAATCTTCGAATATTTACAGATTCTCAGGAGGCAATCAAGGAGTGCCGCACCCACAACAGTCCCAGCATCCAAGTGCGGAAAATTAAGAAACTCGTCTCAGAACTTTGTTCGCGGAGAGGAGTCACAACAAGAATTGAATGGGTTCCAGGCCATGCTGGGATTCCCGGAAATAAAGCGGCTCACAATCTCGCCCGCGCGTCTCTTCTAGCTCTTCCCGGGCAACGAGACGATGAGCCGCCACATCCACGCATCGATCACCGGTACGACCGGACAACTCGCTCTGAGGAGCGGGCTCTGTCACCCGTCGACTGGGAACATCAGGAGTATGACCCGGCTGAGGAGAGGGCGAGGATCAAAGAAGACATAAAAGCGAGACTAGACGAGCGCCTATCCGATCCGGATCTTCCCGAACTCCCTTCCAAGGGGTTCGGTCGCAGAGGGCAAGTGCTGCTCACACGAGTAAGAACAGACGCCACCCTATTCCCGGCCCGCCTCGCCTTGTGGAGCAAGGGTAGAAGATCAGCTCTATGCTCCCACTGCGACATCCGTGTCAAAGCAGGCACCCTACACGTGATCTGGGAATGTCCCAAATATCAAGACATAAGAGCAATATATAGACCCCAAGACATTGATTCATTTGAAGGCTGGACTCACCCTCCTGGAAATGAAGACCGACAACGAAAGATTCTACGAAGCCTGATGGACTTCGTCCATGAGGCCAAAGTAGGCTCTTTCATCTAGCCTGATCTTTATTAATATGCCAACACCCAGACCTCAAATTCAGTCACCGGTGCCCTCCCCAATCCCACTACCTGATTATTTTTTGGCTAATAAATCGCGTTCTAATCTAATCAGCTAGGAATCGCGAAACAGCGCAGGCGCAGTCTTGTATCTTTCTTGCTTCGTTTACCATACGATAGATGGCGCATAGCTCCCAGCATTATAAAATTCGGCAATTTCCGTCAAATCGCTAATTATTATACAAAATGTGGATCGAAAGATTCTTTAACAAAGCTTTAAAGAAGCATTCGCCGGGTATTTATTGTTTATGATCGAGATGCTGGTGAGGTAGGCTCTTATTCAATAGGCGACGTGGATTTGGCTGACGTTCCGTGGCACCGCGGATGCATCGAAGTGAAAAGGCAGAGAGCTTTCGAAGAAAAGAAGGTGTAAAAGAGTCCGCTTTTCTTTTAAAAGTTCTATAGCGAAAAAAAAAAAATTTGGCTCTCTATTTTTGTGTTTTGGTTTTCTTTTGACACTTTTTACGACGTACGGTGTATGAAATTCGATTTCAAAATCGTTTCATGTAGGGTGCCTTCATGAAGGCTCCCTAGTTTCATGGTTTCTTTACGTCTGCAACGGTAAAGCAAAAAAAAAAAAAACAAGAAACGTAATTAAAACAAATTTTCTAACAATTTTAGCTCAAAATCTGTCGGTGCTTCTTCTATGCCAGGGGTCTGCAAACTTTTTGGCTAATGGGCCGGATTAGACATTTGTTACATTCTCGGAACTCGATGAATAAACCTAGATAAGAATTTAAGCACAGATATGATTGCTAGTAAGTATTAAAAGAGCTGTACAACCCTTTTCGTGTTGTTGCTAAGTTGGATTAAAACGTATATTTAAATTTTAAATATAATATTTAGCTAATAATGACGTTACACAACAATTGGGACCGATAGTACTCACGGGGTATACATCAAATCGCATGAAAACATCGGCACATTCGTCCAGTGCAAAAGGTTAAGGAGAATGATAAAAGTAATGCTGACACGATGTACATAAAATCGCAAAATTATTTTAATATAGTTAGACATACAGTCGTGGATTAAGGATGGTGATGCAGGTGATGACAATGTTCAGGCATGGCAACAGAACCCCGTGACGATGCATTTCCTCTCGTTCTTTCTGGCATCTTCATTTAGCGCATTTTGAGCGCGTCGTGGCGCCCGTGTTTGTAGGCCCATATCTTTTTTGCGTCTCAGCGGGTCTGCTGGCAGCGAGACGCGGGTCTGTCGCAAGACTTCCGCCGGCCGGGGTCTGGAGACCCCTGCTCTTTGCATTTCAGCTTCGATGGCGACAAGAAACTGTCCCTCTGTACGAAGCTCCTCAGTAAACCCAGAGGTAAAACTCTTAATAAAATTCACCACATCGAGTGTTCTTGAGGGCCGATTGTGCAAACTTAAGACGCGAGTTCGAAAGCAACGCTCACGTGGAACTTGAATCTAAAGGCTGGTTCATAGATTTGCAACGGTTGCGTTCGCATGCAACCAAAACCGTAACGACCAAAACACCGCAACAACAGTGACTCGTGGATTGTTTCGCGAAGCTACTCCCTGCATCGCTTGCCATGCTGTGTACGGCGAACACTTGTCCCAGTGACTTTGTCGTTAGAGTCGTCTCGGTTGCATGCGAATGCAACCAACGCAGATGTCTGAGCCAGACTTAATATGGTGAGAAGCCAAGAGGGAGGAGTAGATGAGAGCGCGCGGGGACGTCAGAACGTTGATCTCTGATTGGAATGGTTACAAACACAAAGGCTAGCTGCCCTGGTCTTAACCCATTGTCTCCCTCCGGTCAGAAAGAACAAGAATGTCGTCTGCTCTTCCCGCAGTGTCTCCCGTTCGAACGCCTGGACACCGGCGTTCAGCGTTCGGATGCGTTCGAACAGTGAGTATGAGGTACTCAAGTTCGTCTGCTTCTTGCGCAGGGGTTGCGGGGATTTCAGAGCCCCGAGCTCTGATTGGCTCGGATTGGAAGGATAGTGGGTAGACCTCAAAGCAGCTATCATCGAGGTGTACCCACTATCCTTGCATACATAGCCAATCAGAGCTCGACGTTCTCACGTCACCGCAACCCCTGCGCGAGAAGGACTGCAGACGGGCATGCGCTCCGCATAGAGGCAAAGTCAGCTAACCTTTGCATCATTAATCATTCGCAACTTTCAGCTATATATGATGGTACCGCGCGGTACTGAGAATCGCTTTTCCTAGCCCCTGGATGATCGGATTCAGATTAAATGTGCTTATATTTACGCACCTTATTGACGTGAAAGTGTGAGGTAAGACGCTCATATCGCTCGTATTTCTCAAAATTAGATTTACTCACGCGTCGCAGACGCAACCTTTTGTACTGCAGTTCTACAACGGTCATCCAGATGACAGCCATTTTGATAGGCGCGTCCCCTACGTGAAAGTTGCTAATTTGCAAGGGTTTTCCCAGGAATCGAAATTAGGGGGTGTGTCTAAATATTTAGGGGGGGGGGGGGGTGGAGGGGGGATAGGGGGGGTGCATTGAGAATAGAGGAGTCGTTGCAAATTAAGGGGGTGCCTTCAAAAAAACAAGGGGGGGGGGGGGGAATCACTGCCAATTTGCTTTCGGAGATCGGCACTCTGACTGACGTTCCCCGCGAGCTCATCTCCTCATCTCCCTCAGTTTCTCACCGTAGGAGATCTTTAACCGACTGTCCTCGGGTTTGTTGTTATGCGAGCTGTCTGGGGCGTGCCGAAGGCGGGCATTCCAAACATTCACGCATGCCCTCCGGCGCGCTTCTTGGAGAAACTTGTAATTCCCATCACGCTGATATCGAACAGCAAAATAGCGGATTAACGTCTATTCTCGGCGTCAACTATTTTGTGCTACGTTGTCAAGGCTTCCGCAGCGGTTCAGCTCTTTCGAAGCTATAGTTGAGCGAGTGCGCACGCGTATGACGCACAAGACGATGCCACGTGTTCTCGCAGCGGTGCGGGGTTGCAATACTGCGGAAGTTGCTTAGCCTTGACAGTGTAGCTCAAAATAGTCGACGCCGAGTATAGAAAGGTGCATGTCTTTGCATTTTTTTACAGCGGAGCTGTTAAGGGCTAGTTTCCCCAGGATCGTGTCCCCCGCAAAGAAATGAAGACACCGAACTATGGACACCTACCGCCATCTATGAGCGACGGCGGCAAACCACGAATCTGGTTGCCGCCGTCGCTCATAGATGGCGGCAGCCTTTCCACTCTGGCTTGCCGACTTGCGGCCGGTCATTACTTTCCATTGTACAGCTCCGCTGGTCTTCCTTCTTCACCAGAGTGGAAAGGCTGAAAGTTTTCTTTCCCCAGCGCCACCAAATTTAGGTCGCCATTAGCACGACCAGGTGATGTACGCTCAAATAACGAATTATCCCAGACTTAATTTCGGATAGAATCTACAGTCATCAACAGCTCAATAAAGAAAGGCAGGGCGTGGGATATTTGGTTCACGCTCTCTGCTTCATGATTGGTTCTTGGGCCATTCTTATCGGCTAATTCCCGCAATCTGATTAGCTACCTAGCGGTGATAAGATGCTTGGCCGCCCTGCGTTCCGTAAGTTGTCAGTAACTATGCTACGTTAACAAAAAAGAGAAAATGCCGGAGTCTCTTCTTTCCGGAAGAAAACCTCGGAGTGCCGAACGCTGCGATCTAAAGAATGAAAATCGGCAAAATAGAAAACCGAAAAAAAAAAATTGTCCGTGAAAAGATGAGTTGAACAGGTGACATTAGAGTCTGAGCAGTGTTGCACGAAACGGCGTTCCAAGGAGCGGCGTTCCCGGAACGCGTTCCTTTTAGGTGGAACGAAGGAACGCCGCCGTTCCATTTTGCATCGGTGGAACTGGAACGGGAACGCGTTACATTTTTATGGGATCAAAAAAAAAAGGAACGGCGTTCCCATTTCTTTTTTCTTTTGTCCAGTGATGTCATTTTAATTTTATTTTTAACTCTAAAAATATAAAAAATGTGAATTTACAAAGAGCACGATCTCGTTAACTTTTTTGTTACTTATTTTGGGATTTATTTTGTGGGGTCCTCGCTTGGTAACAGTCGCGTGCAGGCGAGCTAGTGGACATTGATTATTTTTTTTCAGTACCCGAGACTGCGGCACAAAAGACAAAACTTAGTCGACCGACAAGACACAGAAAAAGAGGCCTCTCTAACTCAGCTACTTTCTTTGGTTCCACGAATCCTCATACACCCAAAAATCCAAGGCCTACGACAGCCATCACTGAACGTCCACTAAGAGACCTACAGTTACAACAAAAGACCAGGTTACCAGACATCGAACGCACCCTCGTAGCTACAACATTGATCACATAAAATATACACAAAATTAACCTATATTCCCTCATCCCTTCTCCACCACCTTCAAACTGAACAAGGAATCTGACCTTCACGTAGAGTGGCTTGCAGTTTTTAAGGCTGAGCTTCCAAAAACCTATACCCTCTTCTCCACTTGCTCGTCTTGCGAACAGCAACACCGAGAAGCAACTGTTGTTAAGTTCAAACAAGGGGCTTATATTAAAACGCGTGAGTTTGTTGTAAAACGCTCGTGCTGGGGGGGTAACCCTTTAATAAATATTGATAAAATTAACCCCGCTTTCTCCATCCCGGCTCACAGTACATTTGGCTCGCGTGAATATAGTAAAACGCTAAGATTTCTAAAGGGGGATATATCAACAAATAGCGCCTTGCTTCCGGTTGTTCTCTTCTGGTGTCCTTCCATCACGGGATTCAAATTAGTATGTTGCCATTTGATGGGATATATATATATATATATATATATATATATATATATATATATATATATAACTTCATTTGAAGTAACTAAATATGGCAATCAGCAAAATACAAAAGTAAAGTATATGTAACGATACGTTTCATTTCTTAAACTGTAACGGGAATGACTTCCTTTCTCAAAGATGAAACTTCTAACGGGAACGCGTTTCAAAAATCAGAAGGAACTAGCAATGAGCTTTCGTTTATCTTTCTGAGGAACGTGTACAACACTGATGCTGAGTGTCATAGCATAAACTATAGTCGTTGTTGTTGTTTTTGTTGTTGCCGTTGTCGTTGTTATTGTTTTTATTGTCGTTGTTGTTGTTGTTGTTGTCGTTGTTGTTGTTGTTGTTGTTGTTGTTGTCGTTGTTGTTGTTCCGGCCGACTCGGCGTTCAGTGAGTGCCTTCCCGCACGCCATGCGGAAAAGTGACGCGGGGGCACACTTTAGAAAGTCCCGGGGTGAATGGGACTTTTCGGTAATCCTCGTTCCTCGCCTGTTGTTTCGAAGTATGGGCGACGAAAAAAATAATAAAATATTTCAACCTGACAACTTCTATAACAATATAGGCATAGAAAAACGAGAACGAATGGCATTTACGCTTAGAACAACATGGAGCACCGTCCAATGGTGGGATGAAAGCAAAACGATGTTTCCGACCCCAGAGACAGTTCCACCATTCGAGATTGCGACGACCGAGTGGAAAACGTGTACGCGGACCCATCGATAACAAGGCCGCGTAGAGCTAGATTTCTTACGTCATCTTTCGGAGGCCAGTGTGGGACACAGAAGGGGCACGAGTCCTGCGTCAGCGTTTACTGGAACTCGTGTCCAGTCCCCGAGCTGGCCTCCGGTGGGTGACGTAGGAAATCAAAGATGATAGGCCTAGTTACCTTAGAAGTGTCGATACAGCACCACGATGCGCCACGGCGCGTTCGGAAATACAACCATTGATGGTCTTGTTCAACCAAGAAGAATTCTGGTCGGTATCATGTTTCAGTATCCGATCTCAATGGCAACAATTGGTGTTCCGAGTGCATCGCGGTGCAGAATATACACCTTAGCAACATCTGGAAGTACACACTCTCAGAAAGGCTGCTCGAAACACCACGAAGCGCTACTCCCAGAAGTCCCTGAGTGCATACTGCGACACGATGCATTTCGAACGCCAGTCATTGCTGTTGCTTTCATCGGTCCAACTAGGCCCAACTAAACGTCACGAGTCACGACAATTTGTCTCTTTTCGTCCCAGTTTCTCGCGACACCGCGAAACGGCCTGTACGCGTACGAAAGAAGACACCTTAGGGCCGCACTCGACGCAGGCCTTAGTACACCGTCCCTTCACCGAACGACCGAGACGCCAAACCTTCGCGCTATCGGTCTTCCAAATCAGATCCCCGCAGAGCCATCTACAGCTTTTCCTCCCTCGCCCGGTCGGTGGACCGCCAGAGACCTCAAAAACTCGCGTTGCCCTCCGCCACAGGAGGATCAAGCATCGCCTTCTTCTTCGCACCACCGTCACACCAAACCCCCGGCGATCCCGGCAGCAGCTGTAGAGCGCCGATTGGAGGATCAGACGTGTGGATCGGTAGCCTGGACCGCTCACTGCCCCCGGTAGGAGGAAAGTTATGGCCCCGCGTCGTGGGAGGTGCCGACTCGGACGTAATGTCCCCACCTCGACGGATCGCACGGACCGTCGCCGACCACCCACCGGTCGGGACGACTCTTGGCCCCCGGGCGCGTCTGGGCCCTTCGCGCTGTCCCCCTCGAAGGGGGACAGACCGGCCGCAGAGAAGATCTCGCCGCAGATGACGCCGTCCTTGTCGCCATTCGTGCATCTCCTCCCAAAGCTCCGAATGCTGTAACTTTCAAGCGGATGGCTCGGGGGAGGGGACACTTGATAGTCGGTTCATTTCTAAGCTGGCTGTGCGGTGGAAGCTACGGGATCGCTGGACCAATCAGCCGCCTCCCCTTCGTCACCCGACTCCGCCCTCTGTGCGTGGATATGGGCGCGGGTGCGTGATCACGTGGCGAAAGATAGACGACTGACTGGTCCATCGAGCACGTAGCTCCCACCGCACTGTCAGCTTAGGGGTGAACGGAGCAGAGACAGGAAGAGTACCTCAGTGCCGTCGCGTGGTATACAACTCCGTGGCTGTTTGCTTCCAAAGTATTTATACATATATATTTGCGTTTGTTTAAAAATTTTTTTCTTCGGTATTTCATGGTTACGATTTTTTGTCACGTGTGTCAGATGTTATCTGTCGTTTCTTTTTCCTGTGTACGCTTCCCCACATTGTGGAGGAAGGGGGGGGGGGGGGGGAGAGGAGGGGGGGGGGGGGGGGGGCTGGCGCTCGAACGGCGTGGTGCGCTGCGACGATTGGTATATATACACTTTACGGAGTGTCCATCTCTGTGCGGCGGTTGTACGGAGGCCGACCGTGAAGTTTTCCTCCGGTAGGAGGGGATAGTCGCCACCGTGCCATTCTCCCTTTTATTTTATTTTTCTTAAGGTTTCTCTCTTTTTTTTAAATCTTGAGATACTTGGCAATTTTATTTATCTTAAGGAGAGTTTGCGTGGCTTCGTAACCGCGTGCTGCGAACGGTCGTATATCAAAGTCGCCAAGTGAGTTTCATGACGTACAGGATTTCAGGAAGAAGCCATTCGAAGCTTGTCTATTTGTAGATGGTAAAGCGTTTTCTTTTCTTTTTTTTTTTTTTTGCCTGTGTGTGAATTTTCAGTATAGCCCCAGGGCAGTGAGCAGGAGGCGCTTCGGCCGGCTGAAGTTCAGCGCGACTTGTGACCAGAAAGCAAACTTTGGGCAGGATATGCCACCAAATGATTAGACACGGGCGCTGCGTCAGAATTCCGCAGGGCACTCGGACGTTCCAGCTCGAGAACGGCTCCAATGATTGTGACCGCGATTCATCTCGGAGTTCAGACATTTTCGCGTGATATGGTGCCCCCTTTTAAACCAAACTTCATCGCCCGATGGGTGGGTATTTCAGGTAGTACCTCAACGTGAAACGTATAAGTTCGGAAAAAAACTTCCGAACACACTAAAAATGCCCGACCGTGTATGTCCCCGCAGAACAATCGTTGCGCCAATCACTGTGGTCTACTGAGACAGCTCGGGAAATGAGGAGGTCGAAAAGTAGGGCTGCGCGAACGGTGATTCGAATTTAATAGTGAACTGTCATTTCTAGCTTTAATACTCCAACAAGAGCCAGTAGATCATGATTTTTCTTGCATCGGTAAGGCTACGAATGACGCAGCGCTATACGATACCAATTACTAGTCTGACACCTCTACTGAAAATAAATTTAGAAAAATAAACAAATCAAGTTTAAACTATGACACTTCGCAAAGGATGTATCATGCTCACTGTCACAGCTCAGGCTTCATTATTTCGATGAAAAAACTTTTCCCGACGTCTTTATTAATCGAACCCTTCCCACCGCACCGATTGGCTTTCCGATTGCACTGCGAGGAAGAAAATGAACAAATGCCGATTTGTATGTTCGTTATCTTGTTGTTTCTAGAAATTGTTTTTCTCAGTGACGTGTCATCAACACTTGTGGACAACTCTCTGTGGCATTTCAGAAGGCGTGAGGAGTGCACGTTCGCAGCTTTGATGGGCGCTCAGGATTCGCAATCGCACGTACCTCTATTCGCAACTCCAACACCCTACTGGCGACTCCAGCGAAACCAACGCCATGAAGCTCAGGAGAGGAGGTCGTTTCGACTCTGTAGTCTGCTATCGATGCTTAGTTCTCGTAGGCAGCATAGAAACAAACATCGTTTCCAGTAATTATTTTTATGCTTCCCCCGTGTCATTCCTACGCACTGACTAGAAGAAGGTTTTACCGTTAAAAATCACTTTGCTTTTATATGTAACACCGATTCTACGCTGCAGTGCAAGAAATTTATGGTGGTCCGCGTGCTGAACAACGAAAACGACCTCCATTCGTCCGCCGTTTTGCCTGACTCGCGCCCCCTTTATAGTTCGCTTGAGCCGCGAATACATGGCGGGGGTATGCGCTGTCAAGTTTATGGAAACAAAAAATGTGTCACATTGAACAAAATTGGAAGCTGAGATATATTAAAACAGTTTTATTCAAGAAAGAAGGGCCACTAACCTCTTTTGCTTATGATGATGCAAAAAATCTACAGTCTTCAGAAAAGCAAACCACATCAGCAAATAAAAACACCCCTATGTGAAAAAGAAAATGTCTGTATCGTTTCTCCGGGGCCGAAGCACCTTGACATCCCAGCTCACATTAAACAACACCAATCTAACGTGCCACTAGAACGATGCATTCACCCTGCGAGTGTAGTATAATTAAGCTCTATAACGGCGATCGTTTCAGCGGCGTCCAGCGAATAGGGGACGAACGAAAGCCCCTTTGCGGCCACAATCGAAGCGATCTGCACCGACGCCGCGTGTGTACACAAAAGACAGCCTTCGCCGCAGCGCGTTGATTATATGGCTTCCCCCCTTTGTGCCGCTTCGTGCGCGCCCTTTAAAACAATTGGTCATCGTCTGTTTCCGAGAGGCCTTTGTATTCGCCTCGGAAGGGATACGGCGCGTACGCCCACGCAACCACGCACCTGATTTGTCCGACCGCACGCCGACGAAGAGAGTTCCCGCAAGGTCAGTGGAACGTCTTCAGCTCCCACGACCCTCGCCGGGCGAATATTCTATTTCTGGGTTAAGCGACACAGAATCGTACGACGCCCCTAGGTGTGTCTACGTGCCGTCGCCGCGTCGTTGTTTTCTTTCCCCCTAACTAAGTTTCTCCGCATATAAACTTAAAAGAGGCTCGTTCTGGTATGGTCATCATGCGGCTGGCCGGGAGAGGAGTTTAGTGAACGGGATTTTTTTGAGCGAGGATATCTTGTTTCACACTCTAACATATCCAGTGTGACAACTTTCCCGCAAAGCACTTGGCAGAGCCAATTGCTGGAATTCACGGAGGGAGCTCGGCGAATGATGAGGCTGTGCTGTGAGACGGAACATGACGTCATCACGTCGTGCTCCGTATTCGTGAACGTCATGCTGCGTACACAGACTGTTTTTTTTTTTTTTTTAGTTCTAAACAAATTCTGTCTTGTCATTGGCCAACCTGCCTCTGCAGATGGAAGCGATTGGCTCTCCAACGTTGTTAACAGAAAAGTGAACGCACCCGTTTTTTTTTTGTTTCTTTTTTTAGAATGCAGTTGTTTGACTAAACCCATGATTGGCATCCGCCAAATCTTATCCGTGTATAGTAGGGGTCCAGTGAAGTCAAAATTGACGTGTCAGAACTTAGATATGGCATTTTGTAGGGTAAGGTGGGGCGAAATGAGACAATATTTTTATTTTTATTTCGATGGTAATTTTTATTTTTGCTCCAATAAAAAGAAAAACACCGAATATGTATTCTTAGATATCTTGACTCTATGTACAGTAAATATTACTTAACTGGTGCAAACGAAACATTAAACAAAACTACAATATCTGAAAGTCACACAAGGTGTCATTTTGCCCCGCCCTGTGGGACAAAATGAGACAATGTAGTGGGGTACAATGAGACACACTTTAAAAACCTGAAATACGTTCAGTTTTTTTGCAATAAAAACATTTGAAACGCAATGTGTGAGCTCCAACGAACTCTTCACGAGCCCACCTCTTCCATTCCATGCACTCGATCCATACTGACTGCGGGGCTGCTTGCTTCCTAAGTTCTTTGCATACCAGGCAGTGCCAGTCTCTTGTGGTGTGCATCGCACGTTCTGCAGAACGCTCGGACACGGCGCGCATCTTTGGGGGATCGCTAAAAACTTTCTCTTAAATTTCACCTTTTTTTTTTTCTTCTTTTTTTTTTTGGAGGTGGGGTGGGGGGCGCATGTGGAAAGCCGGTTTTTGGTTGCTTTCGCCAACGTCAGTTTTTCCTTGTGGGGATTTGACGTTAGGACGGTGCTGCTCTCCGACCTGCTTGTTGTCTTTTTCTGTCGTTAGGTACGAAAGAAATGTGATTGAAACTTGAAGCGTCGGAAATAACGCACTTCTCTAGCCCAGTCCTTTTTGGAGAGCCGCTGCTCTTCACATTCACCTTTGAAGCGCATGCATCCTTTCGTACCCCAAAAAGTGTGGCAGCAGTGTGAAGGGTGTGTCGCTATTGCTTGACACTTTTAAGAGCTTTAGTCATGTCAGTTTTGAGCTAAGAATCCCGTGTTGTTTTTCTTTTATACGTTCGGACGTCCTAGACACCGGGACCAAAAGAATGTGGTTCAGGAGGAGCCAGGAGACTCGTGCGTTATTGACATCCGCGTCATAGAATGCCCCACGCGTATCCTGTTACGTAACTAATTATATCGTTAAAAAAACACAACCAAAGATTGCTCACGTTTGGTCAGCATGGAGCTAATAAAGCGTACGAATCAAAGTGAAGCTTACCTGGGCAGAATAGTCGGCCCCAACCGGCTTGCACGTCTCAAATCGAAACCTCGCGCTGAATTGTGTGCCTTACACGTCAACCTCAACTCTGCATTTATTCTCTCCGGAGCACTCTCGCCGATAGCTCTCAATTTTTACACATGCAAACTGTACAGGTCACGGAACCTCTATGTGAAGTTTGCACGTACTCCCATCGCTTGTCTAGAAGATAAATGGAGCTAAACGCTAACTGTCGCATTTTTCCCCGCGTCTCATTTCACCCCATCTTACCCTAAGGGCTAGTAGGCTGGTAGCCACGACAGATCCAATTAGAACAGACATTACGTGTCAGCGTTAGAGAGAGCTGGTGGATATATATATATATATATATATATATATGTATATATATACTGTGGGGATCTGTCCCACTGCTCGCCCGCAAGAAAGACACTCAAGGCAGGACACAGCAAAAACCCACCTTTACTAGGATCAGGCCAGGCTTCGAGTCCCTGCCGCCGAGGCCCTTGTGAGCCATGCACGCGATCGTTCGAGCTCGCGCCCCGTGCCCGTGGCACGCTCCTGTCGGTCACCACGGCGCTACTACACACCCCGCTGGTCGCTTGCCACAATATATATATATATATATATATATATATATATATATATATATATATATATATAAACGAACATATGCAGATGAATGAACCGTACTTAATCCAATGAATCAAAGAATCAAAGTTTTCAGGAACCCGCCGTCTTTTGGCTTTCGGCGGGTTCCTGAAAACTTTGATTCTTTGATTCATTGGCCAAATTAACTGCCTATTGGCAGTTAATTTGCCAATAGGCAATTTATCTGATTTTGACCGCACACATTGCTCATCTTGTATCCTTCACCAAGCTTGTCGTTCGGGAGGAACCCATTTCTTTAATGGATTTCGCGAAAATTGAAGTAGCTACGATGGCGAGGTATTTCTCAACGGAGCGCTTTCTCCGCACTTCAAAGAATCATATCACCTTACCACACCGTAATACGTTTTACCTTAGGTCACCTTCCGAGCCGAAGAAGATACGATTATTTGCCACGATTAATCGTCTCGTCGTGTATTTTGTAGTCTGCTTTTGTTCATCCAGACCTCCCGTTCGCTGATCGAGCTCGATACAAACTACGAAACCTCGCGCCTGCGCCAAGCACGTCGCGCCATCTCTCGGCGAGTCTCGGCACTATGAATGACGGCGCCCAAAACGTGCCTCTCGCGGTTCCTTTTGATGATCCACCAGGGCGAGAGAAGGAGGGAGAGAGAGAGAGAAAAGAAAGAAAATCACGCTTCTTCAGAGGCGCTTTATGCAGCGACCCGCCGCGATGCAACTACGCCGTCAGCTACGAAACTCATCGAGGGCTAGGATATTTCCCACGTACTCCCCCGCATGCCATGCAGCAGCACCCGTTTACCGACGTCTTCTGTTCTCACGCTTGGCGCGACCCCAATTTTTTTCTTCTTTTTGTTTTGCTTCTGAGATGGGCCAACTATAGCAGCCTCAGTTCGTGCCGCGGACCCGTTTGTTTCGACCGGCTCACGGAGTTGATGAGGCGGGCCAACGAAAGCGACGCCAGCCACTATAGGCAACTCGATACGGAATCCATTTCCTATAGCGTACACGCCACTTCTAGCATGACCTCGTGGGGGCGGTCAAAACAATTTCGGGTGCGGTGGGCGACGACACCGTTCGGAATTTGGGTACGTGGGAAATAAACTAAACCGCCAAGTAAGTCTTTCTTTTTTTTTTTTTTTTTTCGCGGCCCGTGATGCGTTTTTTGGAGATGTTCTCACGGTATGGCTCATTTCGGTCGTGCAGAGTACGCAATCTGGGGCTCCATATCGAGATGCAGTGTTACGGAGTGTATGGGTGCGAATTAAGCTCTACGTATAGAAGTCAACGCGTTTTTAGCCACGCAGTTCTCGTGCGCATAAATAAGCCACTTTTGGGGTTGGCTATTATACGTGTGTGTGCAGTGCATGCGCATAGGTCTCTCACGGCGCATAAGGTATTAATAGCGTCTTTAGGTTCGAGGGTTAACAAGAAACAGCACGAAGCAGCAAAGCCAGAATGAAGTAGAAACATATTACGCTAGTTTGACTCTCGTTCTTCGGAGGACCAAAATGAACAGCTCGGCAAAGATCGCAGTGCTGAAGTCACTCTTTTGTTGTTGCTTAATTTGCTTTCTTCACACACACAAACAAAAAAGGGGGGAAAGACAAAAACATTTTGTGGTTACATGTTTACGCAATCTGTGGTTAAGCCCGATTCACAAGACGTGCGGTTTTACTCACGATTTCGCTAACGTGGTGGAGCGACGTTGCAACTGCAAAATCGCAAGTAAAATCGCACCATGTGAATCAGGCTTTAGACTGCAAGGGTATGGCGACATTGTTACACGCTGTAGATGAAAAGTTTGCGGACAGTACCACTGCTGTCTTGGAGTCTGGGAGGTGCATCACGCCGTGGTGACACATGATCGCACGCAGGAATACCATGCACATCCAGATTAAAACGGGCATGGAAATTTAACACAAAATCCCCATGGGTTCTGCAA
Organism: Ixodes persulcatus; assembly: GCA_013358835.2. Classification (NCBI taxonomy): domain Eukaryota; kingdom Metazoa; phylum Arthropoda; class Arachnida; order Ixodida; family Ixodidae; genus Ixodes; species Ixodes persulcatus. The sequence continues at coordinate 729,188 of JABSTQ010011474.1, read as the reverse complement.
CGCGAACTATCGTTTTAAAAAAGGGGGTCACTGGTCACTAACCTTCATTCATTGTACGCAATACGAGTAAAAGAAGTTGAAGGAGCTTATATGCGTGTACTCATTTTTCCAAAGATAAAATGTTGGCCGAAGCGAAAGGAGAGATGCTTCGAAAGTGCAACAATCTTTGAAATCTTGCGTTCTTATATGGTCTATACACACAAACACACCAGAGCATTGACTTTGCACTATATGAGCGTTGTATTCAGGGCTTAAAGTCAGGAGGGTCTCGGGGGATCTCAGACCCCCCCCCCCCCCCCCTTTCTTTTCGACGAGGGGTCAGAGAGCCATTTGGGGAGTAGACCCAACCGTCGCGCACCTAGCGGCAAGGCTGAGAACTAAAGCCATAGGTACAAGATGAATTATTCGGGTGTATCTCTGACGCGGCGTTCGGCTCTGTCAGTGTATTGGAATTTAGTGGTATTTTCGTTTTATATATTTTAATGCGAAAGCATTACCTATCCCATGAAGCGGAGCCGGCAACGTCTGTAACCACAAAAAAAAAAAAACGCGAAAGAAATGCCCATTTTTTTATTGGCTGAGCACAACCGTTCCTATAGATAGCCATTGGCGGCCGCTTCATCGTATCAGGCATTGCCGGGGGACGGGGGGGCTTTAGCCGCTTTTGTTCCTCTCGGCGCCGAGGAACATGGCGGCGCCTGAGGCATCTATATCGTCGGCGGCCGCAACCTCGGCAGAAGCGAAAGGTGGCCGTCCACGCCAGTAAACTGCAGAAGAACTAAGGGAGCGGAAGAACGACATTCATGCTTTCGCATTCACAACTCATAAGTGCTTAGGTGTCCTCGGAATTTTGCTACATCACTCCAGAATGCATCACACAATCTAGGAGTATAACATTTTTTTTTTCTAGTTTGTTATGACTCATATATGGGTTCAGTTCTCACTCGCTCGATCATCTTTGAAACATTTTAATCCTTTCGGGTGTCCTCCATACGACCAGATGATTTCTCGGTTCCCGGGGCCCGTGTTGAGTGAAGGTATTCCGCTCAAGGTCACCTGAGCTATGCGTGTGACTTTTTTTCTTGTTTTCGTTGGGTTAGATGCTTGGACGAGGGAGGGGATTACAGTTTGATCATGAACTGTAGGTTTGGTAAGGTCGTGGAAGGACCATAGTGCTGGTTTATTCTTTCTGGGAAAGAAAGGGGTGGGTTCGGTTTGTGGTGAAATGTTCGGGGACTATATAAACAGCTGTTTTTGCTTGAGAAGAGAGGGAGTTTCCTTCTCGGTCATCTCTCCGTGAGTTTTTGGAAATCTTTTAACCTTTTTAGGGCATGCACTATTTCAGCGTGTTGGTGGCTATTAAACAATTAGAAAAAGGAGTCACATAGCGGACGACACAGACGGGACAACCTTTCAACTTCAACTACACATATTTTCTACTTCAAGCACGGTGCCCGACAGCTCCGTGGGAAGAAGGGAAGGGGAAACGCCTGAGAAAAGGGGGAGGGGAGGGGGAGAGGAGAGAGGATTGCAAGGTAGGTTGCAAGGAAGCTTCTAAGAGGAAAGGAGAGGGGGCATACAGGATTACGGGATGAAGGGGATCTGCGTAGCCGCCTCTGCTGGTAACCTCGTCGTCTCTCCGTGTTCGTCAGCGCTCGGCGTCCATCGTCAGCCTCAAAAAAGCCAACTCCTTTCGTGACAGCGAGATGGACTCGAGCGTTACTCATGTTCTATGCACTCGTCGCCATCCGAAAGGCCTCAATTATTTTTCACCCGACGCGCTCGCGGTGGCCACCAGGGTCGTCGTGGTGGCGAAATTAGTTGCGCAGCCAGGGCATTTTCTCCAGTGAATGACAATCGGGTGTTGGGAACATGAAACAGCATTCTTCGCGTCCATATGATGCTCTGGGAGTTGTTCGTTTAGGCACCGGCCCCTTTGCCGATGGACTTGGCCCCGCAGGATAGGGAAATCGCGTACACCTTCTCTGTCCTGCTGGCGCGTTGCCTTCACTAACGTGTGCCTACGGGCGTTTCGTTTCCCTTTACGGGAGTGTGTGTGATCTGTTTGCGCGGTGCTGCGTTGCGTCGGTCGCCGAGAAACCAGTCTATTTTTCCGTCGGTGAAAGTCTCCGTAGCCTCTTCGGACCAAAGAAATACTTTTGGTGAGGCTTCGGACTTCCCCTTGGACTCATCTCAGGACAGCCGAGCGTTTTGCTTCATTTTGTTTTTAGTTTGTGCGCCGGCGAACCGGGGTTCCCAGCTGCATGTTGCGCCGCGAGCTGCGTTTTGTTTCATGGGTTTAGTTTTGAGGATGTGGTTTCGATTCTTCGCGGCCGCGCTGTCCAAAATTTCAAGATTGTGTTGTTGTTGTTGTTGTTGTTTTTTTTGGCGGTTTGCTTGTTATGGTTTCGTTGGTATAACTTTATTTTTATCGCTCTATTATATTTCTTTGTTATTGTTTTAATCTCTTTGTGTCATCGTGTCTCTGCTGACTTTACACCGGGCGTGAACCTATCGTTTGTCACGGGTCCGAACCTAGCATTTTTATTCTTTTAGGTAATTTCTTGTTTTATATCGGAGTTAAAATTTTATTTTCATGAATTTTTCACCCACTCCGTTATAGTCAGCCGAACGCTGACACAGCCGAAAGCTGTGTCAGCGTTTGGATTCATGTGCATCTCATTAGTTTAAAGGAAAGCTGCTTGTCAAAATATGTTCCACATACACCTCCCCCCCCCCCCCCCCCCCGCTTTCCCCTGAGGTGACCACAAACGAGACAGCGTGCCACCGGTGGGTTAAAGGCCGACGACCAGACTCGAGATTCTGCAAGGCAGAAGATCCTCCTCACCGTAGCCGCCTCGGTGGCTCCGAGGCGAGAGCGCTGGCCTACGGATCCCCATGTGGCGGGTTCAAATCCCGGCCGAGGTGCCCGCAATCTGACGGAGGCTTATTGCGGAGGAGGCGCCGTGTAACCGAGCTTTCGGTTGCACGTCAAAAGATCCCCAGGTTGTCCAAATTAATCCTCAGTCCTCCGCTGGGGCGTGCCAGATGCCCGTCGTTGGTTTGGCACGTAGAACCCCCAAATTTTTTTTCCTCCTCACCGTGGGGGAGGAGGAAACAGGCAACGGTGGGGAGGGTAAAAGTGGGAGAAGAGGAAGCAAGGTAAAAGTGGAAAGCGCTAACTGGTCGTCGGTCTTTAAGCACTGGCTGTATCGTTTTCAATTCACCCGGCCTTTTTCTGTTTAGATAGACAATGCAGCGCTACCTCACTACTGGCACTAGCGCTGATGCAGCCTTGACTTTGTACAACCTCAACGTTACGCTGCAGGTGTAAACCGGCCTATACGCAGCAAATAGTTTGGCTCGCCCGAACCCCCCCCCCCCCCTTCCCCTTTTTGCCCATGAACGAAGTTTGTTTAGTTTCTTTTAAATGCGACCTCATCGTGAGCTGTAGCACATGACTGGCACTTCCTGCAGATACCAAACCACGGACAGAACCGCTGCCATGCGGAATTCGTCGACTAGCTTTCTCACTTGTAAAGATAGCGGACGAGAAGGACTCTTTGCACGAGAGATTGCGCCTCCTGTAGTCGCCGAAAAGTGCGAATAAACGGAGGTTTATCCCTTATGAGTTCATTCGATCGAAGACAATCGCGGTTGTTTGCAGGGGATCTGTGTGACTATACCGCGCTTGCACAGGAACTCTCTTCGCATTCTCGAGTCGGCGGCACAGCAAACGGCCTGGTGTCACGTAACAAATACCCACCCATCCTAAAAGAAAAAAAAATTTTATGTTATAGATTTGGGCTGTATCCTGACGGTGTCGGTAGTGTAAGACGAGGCGTGTCGCAAGCTATAAACTGACTACGTTTTAAATAAGGACCGTCATGAAACTATAGTTGAGTGCAGTAAAATGTACACATTTTCGCAGTTTTCAGACCTTTGTGTCAAGAAAAATTCTGCTTATTTTTTATGCAACAGGCTGTATCACTTTTATTCTTATTTATGTATGTACCGCGTACACGATAATGCCGTCTGTATTAGTATGCGTGGAATTGACGTGAATGGAATCTAAACACAGGACCAAATTTTACATTTTAGGTTTCTCGTACTGCTCGCTGACTTCCCCGCACAACCCCGTAGTCATGCGGGAAAGAGTGCATCTAAAAAAAAGCGTCCGCATTCCGAATCAGTCAACTGACGCCTCTAAAATTCTCCAAAAAATTACTCACGGAAAAAAAAAAAAAGTTCAACGCTGTTTGTTATGTTTTTTTTCCGTCATCATCCCATCTTCTCGGCATAGGAATCCTCCCCCAAGTCCGCAACAACACGACGATTAGAGAATGTCGATTTTGCATTCCCCGACAAAACGTCGCCCTAAACGTCCAAAACCATACATCCTTTCTGGGAGGGCAAACGTCGAAGCCGCAACACCCGAAGGTCCGTTTCCTTCCCTTTTGTTAGGACCGATCTCCACGACATTCCAGCTGCTCCTTTTGGTTACCTATACTTCTCGCGAAACACGCACGACTTTCTTTCTTGTGGGATCCCAGTCATTGTCGTCGCTATACGCCACTACCAAAACGGCGTCGCGCGGTTTTACTTTTTTCCCTCCTCTACGTTTTGACGTTTACGCAAGGGATCCTCCACAACAATAGGCGAGGTAATTCAGGGGCGGAAACGTGTCTTTTTTTTTTTTTTTTTGCTCCCTCGATTTCATCTGCCCCCTGAGTCATTTTGGTGCACGATCGAAACCCAAAGCGCATCCACAGTCGGTCATTTCCTTGTTTCCCGGGGGAGACGCCAGGGGGCAGCACCACGTCTATGTGCTTACGTACGCGTCGTAGACCCAAGCTTGCGTATAGACGTACGCATCCGCTCGCTCTTGTGGACAAACGCAGGAATGCGGGGGTGTTCCCTCCGTGCAACACGGATACCTGTCCTCCTCTCCCTCCGTTTTTTATGTTCGTGGACTTCGAAAAAAACTGGTGGCATACTCGCCGCGGACAAAAACACAGTAATGAAGCTGCCACTAAGCAATGCCCCTTTCCCACTTTTTTTTTTTTTTTTTTTTTTTTAGTTGTGGTACAAGAGTTCACGTGGAGGCGTGTCTTACTTTCTGACGTCTGCCTCATTTTATTTTGTTCTGTATTGTTGCTGCACCAATAGCGGCGACGAAAAGGCTCGAGGTAACCAATCAGGGACGCGATTCGCGAACGACGTCATCCGCCGTGGGTTTCGGCACCTCACGAGTTTTTAACGTAAGAAAGAAAAAAAAAACATATGCTCACAGCGAGGGTGTTGAGCAGCAATGTGGTTGTTCACAAAAAAGAAAAAAAAAAAAAAAAGATAGACTGGCGCGAAATTTAGAGGATATACCGTGGCACGTTTTTATTTTTTATTTATATTTCTTTTCGATAAAGCCCCCGCATTTAAATGTTAGCCGAAAGGAATTTAACACCTGCTCTTCGGTCACCTGCCTGCCACTTGCGGTGCGGCAAACTGAAAAGAGGCGGGTAGAAAGAAAGAGAAAATGTGTTTGCGTGTGCGCGGGAAAAAGGGGGGGGGGGGGGGGGGGATGCGTGCACGAAGGGATTTTCTGAATGAATGAACGTGTGCTACCCCGGTCATCTTGCGCGGGAATGCGGAGCGAAATGTCGTGCCTGCTTACCCCCTCTCTTATTTTTCCCTCAATATATATATATGTATATATACATTGTTGTTGTTGTTGTTTTGTATATTTCCTAATATATGCCTCTTGTTCGGAAAGCGGCGTGAAGAATGCGCAGGTGGAGCAGAGCTTTCCCCTTATCGAATGCAGTGGTTAATAAACGCAGTTCTTTTACTTCTTGACTCTTGAAGCATCTGTCGTATCGCGCGCTCTTCGGAGAAAAACTGAGAAGGGAGGAGATGAAAGGTTGAGGTGACATAGGAGCGTCAAGTTCTGATTGGAAGGATTAGAGGGTAGTCGCAAAGGCCAGCTGCCTTTGTCTTTGCCTGTGCTGTCTCCCTCCTATCAGGGCGAACGAGACCATCGTCTGCCCCTCGTGCAGTATCCGACGTTCGAATGCCGGCGTCCGGCGTTCGAAATCGAAACTGTGCGCGACGAGCGGACTCTAGCTGCTCCTGTTTGCTCTGATTGGGGGGGGGGGGGGGGGGGGGGGGCGAGACAAATGCAGCTGGCCTTTGCGTATACCCTCTAATCCTTCCAATCACAACTGTTTGGCGCTCTGGCGTCGCCGAGAGCACTCCTCTCCTCCTTTCTCTCACTTTCTCTACGGTTAGAGTGGCCAAATGGTATCGCCAGTAAGAATAATACCCCTGTCAGACGGGCACCTCAAATGACATTTACCCCAAATGACATTCAGTGTAAATGTCATTTAGGCAGTGTCACACGGCAACTCAAATGACATTTGACTTAAATGACATTCGAGCTCAACTCTGTTCTCCCAAACTCATTTACGGCTCGTAAATGTGTAGTCTCGTCAACAGCGGTCAGCACAAGTTCCGCGAATTGAAATAAAACATTATAGATAATATAAATACAATTGAAAACAATGCTTGTAGCAATTATTTTTAGAAAAAAAAATGCTTATAACGTGTATATCTCGCACACCTTTTGCGATCTATTTGTTTAATATACTCGCGGTCTCAGTTGCGCGTCAGGAAAGCGATCCGACGTTCCGGCAGTTCCGGATCCATCGCACTACGATCATTGTCGTCAGCAGGCTCCATCGCTACAGGGTCACGGTCTTCGCTTGAATCGATCGCAGACGTAAACGTCAACGAGGTATACGAATCCGGCGAAGAACGAAAGAGCGCGAGGAACAACGGCGAGCAAGATGCACGGAGTTCCGAAAGCAGACGAGCCAAGCGGCGGAACGGCTACGGCTACGGATTACTTGGGATTGCTGACGTCGTGTCATAGTTGCCATAAAACACCTTGTCTCCGTCAAAACGTGTACTTAGTTTTCATCACCGTGTTTGAATTTTATGTTCTGTGAATTCATTACATTTTATTTACGTAGTAAACAATAAAATAAACACTAGTTTGCCGGGTTAACAACAGACCGCTATTGTGATAGACATCACCTAAATGACATTTGAGTTGTCCGTCTGACACGACACGACTTAAATGTCATTTGAAAATCCTAAAGGCCTTTAGCGTAAATGACATTCAAGGTGCCCGTCTGACAGGGGTATAACAAAGTAACGGATTCTGAAGTTAAAACTGCTTACCGCATTCAATGATAATTGATTCGCACTGACTTCTACGCACATGTGTGGACTGCGTGATGGACTTAATTTCGTTTGAACTTCTTTATATTTCCATGATTTTAGACATCCGACTGCGAATTGTTATTAGAACAGTACCTTTTCCTCAGTTCACTTCTGCCCCGAAATGGCGCACGTAGGGAGGCCAGGTTTATGCCGCACTGTGCTTTTGGTCACCCCGAGATTGCTCGAAAAATACTTCCGGAGGAAAAGGGGGGGGGGGGGGGGGAGTTAAGGGCAACATTAGCAATACATCACCCACCTATAATCGACGAGCCGGCTTACCCAAATCCTCGATAAATTCTCACACTACTTGACCATTGCTTCTAGGCCCGATAAATACTAGCCAGCCCCCAACCCGTTTTCACTCGTTACTCCCCATTTTTTTGCGCAGTGGGAAGGCAAAGTAGGCAGGTATCTACGACAGATTAAGCACGTGTGTTAGGCCGGCAAACCCCCCGCAAGGCCGGAGACGACGGGACTCGCCCGGCGCTGCATCGTCGCAAGAGCTATAAGTGGTGTTGCGTTTCTCTTGCGCCTCCGTACGTGTGCACGCCATGCACGCCCGCAGCAGTGGCTCACGGCATGCAGGAGCATTCCCCGGCAGCCCGCCGCGGTGTATGGCATCGTGCGGCGGCGAGCAGCGCATCAACGCATTCATCCCCACAAGCGAGGTTCGCCGATTGCCCGCCAGGGGTCGGGTCAAACACCATCCGCGTTCCTCGGGCGCGTATGTACGATTCCGCAGCTAGCAGTCAACGAGCCGGTCTTTTTCTTCATTTTTTTTTTATTTCTTACTTGTTATTTATTTTAATACTACGCACGCTGAGATTATTATTATGATTATTACTTAGGTTCGGCTTTTTAGTTCGATTTGCGAGCGGAACTAAGCGTCTGTGGTAGACCTAAAAAAAAAAAAAAAAAGAAAACGAAACGCCTTCTCTTGTGGAGGCTGTTAGGGTCACGATATTTCGAAGGAATGATTTTTAGTTCTTTTGCGACTGTTTTTCTGGTGTTGCTCCCGCCATAGTGAACTTTCCTGCCCCGCTCCTTCTGCGGTGCTTGTGCGTACAGGTTGCCCCTTACCTGATTGCACCGCCCACCTCCCGAGCGTGCGCGACGGGAAGTGGACTGAAAAGGAGAGATGAAGCCCCGCAGAGAAGAGGAGAGAGCATCCTATAGTTGGGACGTTGTACAGACTGCGTGGCTTTTATGGATATGCACGCGGTAAGCCGTGCTCCGTCGGGTTCATTGAGAAAAATTCCTGGCGGAACCGGATCGTTTTTCTTTTTTTCGGGCTTTTTCCATGTTTGTGGCTGTTGTTTTGGCAAAGAGGAGTTAAGCTTCACGGAGGTTATTGCGTGTAGAAAATGAAGGGAATTTTTTTTTTTTTTGACCTTGTTGCTTTTATTAAATTGGTCGTGCTTAACGTTGATTTGTTTTGTTTGTTTCTTCCATCGTCTGGTTTTAATATTATTATTATGGAGTGGAGATATCACGCTTGCTGGGGCTGTGGGGCACGGCTAGGCTTAAAAAGTGCACATAATTAACGAAGGGCGGCGTTTCTTTGCCATCCTGTCGCGTTCACATATTACGCGGAGGCATCCACTACATGGTCGAAGGTACCAGCCCTCATCTTACAGAGCTGTCACTAACTGAAGCGAGAACACCTTTTTCGCTTTTACACCTAAGTTCTAACTGCTTGACAGGAATACTCTTCACAATCGTCATGCATTCTCTTTCTCCCTCTCTCTCTCTTTACTTATATTATTTTCATCTTTTACTACTATTCTTTTTTCTACCCTGAAAACTTTAGTGCCAAGCTACTTCTGATATTAACGTACTGCCAATGTCACAGTGACATCCAACTGCACAACGATGTGTTGTTTTGTATATTGCTCAATAATGAGAAAACAATGTGCTCGTATTTGGATGTGGATTCTGCTGACTGTTTTCTTGTATAAATGGTTCTGCTGTGGGCGAAGTCATGCTATACACAATCTCATAGGTTGTGTCCACCACTAGCCTATTATGCCCAAGTGCAGTTTCGTACAAAAAAAAAAAAAATTCCTTGTTTGCACCAGCACTTCCCAACAGTTCTTAAACACACGCGCTCTAGCCCGGGTCAAAATATAATTTCTTGTACGGTGGTTTAAACCACCCAAAGCTCTGACATTCCTCAATATAGCGTCTGGAGTCTCCAGTACAGTGTCCTTATCAACACTGCGTAGAACTCTTAACACGATGCATTATTGTTGTATGGAAAGACATATGGCGTGAACACGCGAAGCGTAATCTTTTCACCTGGGTGATATAACCTTCTTCGTTAAAACGCACTCATTTATTTCAAGATGACCCACACCAGGGCTACTGTACAGCATGCAATACCCTTGCGACGACGAAGCACGTTATCTGGGAGTGCTCCGAGCACGCTGCGGCTCGCTTCGAGACCTTGACTGACATCCCGGTGGCAGACAAACCTAACACTTTTGAGGACTGGGTGGTCCCACAAGACAAGCCGCCGTCTACATGTAGTGCGGTTCCTGTGGAATCAGATCTGCAGCTTCTTCTACGCAGACGGCGGGCCAGCGGGGCTCTTGCCCCGATGGCCATCGGTGACTGCGAACTCCCTCTAAAATAATCCCATCGCACGGTCGCGGTTTGAAGGGTTTGACGACGTTTTGCCGCGTCGCATTGTGAAACGGCCGTCGGCCGCTCTCAGGCGCGGCCGTGTGTTTGTTTTTCTCTCGTTAATTTTCTTTTTAGAGCGCAGCTCTTAGGCGCCCGTTTCCGGCTTGAGCGGCGTCGGCGTCGGCGTAACCGCGCGGTGCATGATGGGTAAATTTCCCCGCTAAATTTAGCGGAAATTTTTCCCCGCTAAATTTAGCAGAAAATTTTTCCCGCTAAATCTAGCGGAAAATTTTTCCCGCTAAATCTAGCGGAAAATTTTCCCCGCTAAATTTAGCGGAAAATTTTCCCCGCTAAATTTAGCGGAATATTTTCCCCGCTAAATCTAGCGGAAATTTTCCCCGCTAAATCTAGCGGAAATTTTTCCCGCTAAATCTAGCGGAAAAATTTCCCCGCTAAATTTAGCGGAAAATTTTCCCCGCTAAATTTAGCGGAATATTTTCCCCGCTAAATCTAGCGAAAATTTTTCCCCGCTAAATCTAGCGAAAAATTTTCCCCGCTAAATCTAGCGGAAAATTTTTCCCGCTAAATTTAGCGGCCGCTAAATCTAGCGGAAAATTTTCCCCGCTAAATCTAGCGGAAAATTTTCCCCGCTAAATCTAGCGGAAAATTTTCCCCGCTAAATTTAGCGGAAAATTTTCACCACCCCCCCCCCTCGAGGTCACGTGACCCCCAGGCCCCGTGACCCCCCCCCCCGAGGTCACGTGAGCCCCCTTGTCACGTGACCCCCCCCCGTGCCTTCCCTTCCTCCTCAAGAGCTGCGCTCTAACGCGGCGTTACAGGGAGTTGTAAACGGCTTTAATTTTTTTTGCCACTGAGTATGTTTTAAAGCAAGAGAATGCCATGCATAGCATTAAATTAAGACGTTTTCTCAACTCTCGACTAATTATCGCACATGGGCTTACAACCCCAGCCGCGTTTTCATGTAAGATGCACTGGTTCTGACTCATATACGAGGGGCGTTCATAAAGTTCGTATTATCGGCACAAAAAATTGAAGAAAACGGAACAAAACAGGCATCAACATGAGCGCGCGTCCCTCTAGTTTCCGGACAGTATAAACATCGCATGCTATAGTAGCTCGGAACGCCGATAGGGAGTCGAAACAAAAATGCCACCGCCCGTCGGTGCCAAGCACATGCAGTGATCCGTTTTTTTTCCATTTGAAGGGAAGAAATGCCAAGGATATTCATTCCAATCTGGGAGCGTTGTTCGGGGACAACACCCCAGTTTATGACACTTTGGTTACACGGCGCAGACGCTTCCAGTGTAGACAAATAAGAGAAAAGCATTTCAAGGACGGCGACCAAGTGATTGCTGAAGTGGAGCGATTCATGAACCCTCAAAACCAGGAGTTCTATAACAATGGCCTCCGGCATGTGGTGCATCGCTAGAAAAAGTGGGTAACTTTCGGTGGCGAATATGTAGAGAAAGTCTCAACTCGTACTCGAGTTTGATTGCTGAATCTCAATTCCTTCGTGGCAGTAATACGAACTTTATAAACGACCCTCGTAGTTCCAAGGACACTAGAAGCTTCTATGTGAAATGTTTCCGTAAAGTAAACGGGGTTAGAAGAAATTAAATCCCAAAGTTGGGAAGTCAACGAACCAAGAGCGAACTAATGTACATTTTCTTCACGTTCCCATCCGTATATACGCCGCACCTCCTCTGTATTCTGGCTCACAGCACCGATAATGCACTCGGAACTGCGTCCTCGCTGAACGTACACATCGCGACACTGTTAGCGCGAACACGACATTGGCGCATTTTCGCATTGTACTTCTAAATAGTATTAGCGAGCACGAAATTTTATCGCTTACATTATAGAACTAAGTTAGCTCTTTGCGTAGCAATAATAGTCTAGATGATATCCCTTGGTTTCAAAGAGAAAAACTGGAAAAACCGGCGATCGCTTGTTCGCGCTAACAGTGTCGCGCTCTGTACACTCCTTGTCCGTCAAATAAGTCTTCGCGATCTCTGCTCGGCGACATATACTGCCCCGACTTTTCGGTCTTTCTGAACTTATTTCCTTTGAAGTTGCGCCGTGTGCCCCCGAAAATAAAAATAAAAATCACTGTCGCTTGCTCTTCTATAGCCGAAAGGTTAAGAAACGTGGGGCGTAATGAGTCCGGAGAATCTACTTACATCACTCCAGGGCCAATCAGGTCGCGGCATTAGCGAACGCAAGAATAAGTCACGAACCATGAAACGAGGCCCTAGGTTTCTTGAGCTGTCAGTGACCGAACCAAACTTTCGTGAGCGCTGCATGTAAGGGCAGCGCTCAACCTTCGTTGAGCGCTGCCCTTACATGCATTGTTGCATTGATGCACATAACAGTGATTACCAAATTACCCCCCCCCCCCCCTTTTTTCCAAAACGCACACAAAAAAAGAAAAACGGCAACAACAAAATTGACGTTTGCGGGATCAGCGCTCATCGCTCTCTCTCTCTCTCTCTTTCTCTCTCGCTCTCTCTCTCTCTCTCTGACGTAATACAAATAAAGCAATGACGGTGCTTGTAAAACAACGCGTGCGCAGATGCTTAGATGTTTGTTTTTTTTCTAACTCCACTGCGCATGCGCTGTGGTCACCGCCACCGTGGGCAAAGTTTGTTAATGAACTTTGAACTGATCCAGTCTTCGTTGCAGCTTTGATGCACTTTTTCTGCAGTGTGTAGATTTGAGTCGGAGAGAGAACACGGCCACACTACCCCCGCCGCCCCGCGTCTGCTCATCTACACGACACGACACTGTTAACGCGAACGAGGCAATGGCAATTTTTGTTGGGGTTTATTTCGAAAGGGTGTTGTGTCAGGCACCGAATTTTATCGCATATGTTAGCGTCCTAAGTGAGCATTTTCCACTACCTTATGGTTTTGATATGACAACCTTTAGATTTTAAGAAAAAAAAAAAGAAGACGAAAAAAGCGTGCTATCGCTTGTTTGTAATAACAGTGTAAAACATTCCCCAAAAAGACAAAAATATATTTTTTTTTTTCTTTTAGTGGTTGTAGGATTATTTTTGGTGTTGGTTGAAGGGATCGAGCACGAACGAAACAACCGCGTGACGCTACCCCAGCTGCTTCTTTCCCGCAGTACTCCTCTATGCCCGTGGGGAAGCACCCTTTCCGGGGAACAAGCGGATGTTCACGTCTCTCTGGTGCACACACTAAAATACTGATTTTTTTCCGTACAAAGCTTGCATGTATGTGTTAAACTCTAGCCATTGCACAGGTACATTGCTGGGAGATAGCATATTTATTGCATCTAATTATTTCTGCAGTTCACAGCTCGCATATTTGATGAATGAATCAACGTCATAACTTCTTGTGAAATCACATTTGAAAATGAATATTTTTTTCTTAGTTTTAGTAAAAGACAGTATTACCCTCCAAGTCATATTATTATGACGTCTATATTTGTGTGTATCATACATTCCTCGTGCTCGGTGTCTCCAGAATGTAACTTCGGAACACTGGGGAGAAATGCAAAAAGCGCTGGTCTCGCGCTTCTAGCTTGGGTTTCGCTCGCAGATAAAGTGAAACGAAGTATAGAACCAGCGTCTCAGCTGAGACTGGGTGAAAGAAAGCACTGCCAAAGCCAGCGCACGAGCTGAGCGGGACTCAAGCTGCGTCTCAAGACGCTCGCGCGCCCCAGCCTTTGCAGGGCTTTCTTTCACCCAGTTTCAGCTGAGACGGTGTTCTAGCAAGCCGGCCCAGGGGCTGCATGCAACAGCGCTGGTCCCTGATAAAAGAGACAATTATCATCGCTTACCCGCGGGATTCCATAGAAAGTAGAAAGCGTTACCCGTTACAGGCGTTCTTTATTTAAAAAATAAAAAAAATGGAAACAAAAGAAAAGAACGCATTCCATTCAGGGCTTGTAGCGAGCAAACCGCCGCCACGCTCACTACCATCGTTACGTCGGCGACCCACAGGCGAGCAACTCTAGCACCACGACGCGCGGGAAGGTGCCGCCATCTACCGAGCACCAGCCATTCAAGCGCCCAGAAAATGTTTACCCATCACCCCGGCGAGAATGCGCTGGACGCTAGGCGATCGTTAGCCCAGTCGTACCCCTACCTTTAGGCCACGTGATCACGCTCCTCCCACTCAAACCCACGCGCAGAAGGCGGAATCAGGCGACGGAAGAGATGCGCTCGATAAGTGCGGCGAGCGCGTAGCTCCCACCGGACTGTCAGCTTAGAGGGGGAACGGAGTATGCAGTCCGTTCCCAGCTAAGCTGACTGTGCGGTAGGAGATACGCGTCCTGAGTTGTTGTACGTCAACTTCCGTCACGTGATCACGCTCCAAAAATCACCTTCTGCGAGCTGCCATTCTTGATGGGCTGTGGCACGCGTCCCGATCATGCGCCCACAGCCCGGTGACGCGGCATTTTTTTACCTGGGTGATGAGCGCTAGGACCGTGCATACCCACTCAGAGAGTGGGGTCAAGTGATGAAAGGGCGGCGTCTGATTGGTCCGGAGAGCTCGTAGCTCCCGCCGCACTGTCGGGGATGAACGGAGCCTACAAATCGACGCGGTCGTTCAGCAATTACGGCCGAGGGGGGCCCCGCCTCCCCCGCCCCTGCCGTAGTGCCCCCCCCCCCCCGACGTCCGCCGATCGACCCCGGGGGGTCAGAGCGGCGCGGGGGCGCGTTTCCGGCCTGCCGGCTCCTGCCGCGGCGACGGCGTCGTGACCCGGCGTGCCCGCCGAAACCTCAGCCCTTCGTCATCGGGCAGGCCGACGCACGAGCGGCGCGGTGGCGGTGCACCGCCGGCTCTCCCCCGACACACCGCGCCTGCCGCCGAGGATCCGGTTCGGGAGACGGCGGCTTCGAGGGGGACCGGCGATTCATGGACCGGCACCGGCTATTGCGGTTTGATTGGCGTCGTCGCCACGCGTGAAACCCGCAGCGCGCGCGCGCACCCCTCTGCGCCTTGTTTCTGACGTCACGCCGGGACGGGAGCGATGGCTGTGGGATGGCGCGTGTTCGGATGCTATACAGCGACTCCACAAGTCATCACATCCAATTGCTGCGAACGCGTCGCTACACCCTCCCCGAACGTCACGTGACACTAACGCGGCATTCGATTGGCTCCGATGGTTCGTAGCGTTCACAGGGGTTTACGAGCGCCTGCGCACGTGCTGTGCTCGCAGCTCCGGTGGTGGGATGATGTCGCTTTGAGACAAGGGTGCTGGACGCTGACCGTATAATGGTGTCGGCACAGGTGCCCAGCTCTTCGAAGAACGGAGTTCTTGCGCAAAAAACAAACCGCGGAACCCTGTCACCGATTTCTATGCCGGTTCCGTTATATCACTGCGACGGCGAGTGTTTGAGCGTCAAAATTCCCGCCAACTCCAAAACACGCAATTAAAAAAACAAAAAAAAAACAAACACGGCTTTTGTCTTTGTTGAGCGTGAAAAAGTCCGAGTAACACCCTCTCGTGACGCGCTGCAGGCTGATTTCTGCGATGTCATGGAGCTGATTGCCATGTCTGTGCATACCATACATGAAAGGTGCACTCCATTATTCGAGTGAACGCGGTGCGTGCCTCCACCGGCCCCCGGGCCGGCACGCGCTCCCTTCCGTGCAATGGCGGCAGTGCCGTGGGGAGGTGGAATACCCCTTGCGCGTCAGCCACCCTGTGGTCCTGCTTGCCTGCATTCCGAGGAGGCCAGCGGGGAGAAAAACAACTCTGCTGGCTGCAAAGATTGGCGCGATTATCCTCCGACTGCGCGATGATGCGAGGGAGGGCCGCTCGTTGTCTGGCAGGGTCCGGAGTTCGTGAAAGCGGCGGCACGCGTCGGGCGTGCGGCTAATTTTCGGCATTCTTCCGAACCGCCTTCGGTTCTTTGATTAGTGGTTGGGTAGTTGCCTTATTTTATTCTTTATATAACTTTGTTTGGGGGGAACAGAAGAAAAAAAAAAAAAAAAAGGGGGGGGGGGCGTTCCTGAAAGAAAGAACCGGGCGGAACTTTTCGGTATTTTAATCTGCTCCCTTACCGAGATTGATCAACTGCTGATTACCGATAAGCATTAGGGTCCGGGTGCCATAACGTGGAATCTGCGTCGTAGTGGTTGCAATAATGTATGGCGGAAGAAATAAGTATAGGGAAGGAAGATGGCATTTTTTATTTTTTTTTTATTTTCCTTCCAAGGACAAGGATGCTCACATTCTTATGGCACGTCCCTTTTGCAGGATCGAAAGGATAAACATTCCCCCTCCCCCCTTCTCTCTCCCAGCGAAACCTAAAACTATTGAGTGGTCGTACCGCTCCGAAACAGCAAAGCAGTGAGGACGAAAACAGTTCACACAGACAATTGAGAATAAAGTGACAGTACCGGCGCATACAATCTCATGAAATAGGGAAGTCTACCTCTCAATCGGGGTCGGATTAAAGAAAATGGGACGTCTAGTGAGCAAGGGCGTCATATAATCAACGAAGATTCAAGGGGAACATGATCATAGGTGTATTCACCCTGTGGTTGTTGTGGCGACCTATTTGGAACCAGAAGATTAGATTATTAGAATTTTTTATGAAGCAAAAAAAAACAACAACTAAAAACTGCACAAAGATTTTATGCTGGCTTTAACAGACTGGCGTGCACACGCTGCATTAGTTTATTCCATCATTGAAAACGCCTGTGAAAGCGCCAGTAACCAGGAGTAATTCCACAGATCTCCAGAGATTGAGATAGAGTAACTAGGATAGGAGTAACCGATTAGGGGTTACAGTGTTTGCTCACCACCACCACTTATTTTGCAGCTCATTGTTGACCTCAAGATGTCTTTCCCTAACATGCCCCAGCCCGCTCTGGGCGTTTTCTAATTTTGTGCCGAACTCACAAAAATTGGGGGAGAGCCCTTTGTTGCTTTCAAAGAAAATTTTTCTCGAACATTTGGAGCCAGTAAGAAGGCACTACCGAAATATACAATGATTGATCTCTGTGTTTGATGTGTTCGCTGTTAGACAATATTGCTTACCTTTTGGTTGCAGGGGAATCGGTGGTCGAATCTGTTAATACAGCCCTGTTGGTGCGGCCTGCCGATTTTTTCCGAAAACAAAAGAGCGCGCGTGAGAGGAGAACTTCTCCCATCTGCCGTGGAGGCGCTGCACATCGGCGAGTGGTCTCGTGAGCTGTTTCACCTTATGTTGTACCGCAGACAAGGCTAGAAGCGCGAGCTCATAGCGTTGGGAGCTACTCTTAACGCACGAGAGCTTGTGCCGCCAAGATGTGCCTTATAGAGCAAGGAGCTCGCGCTTGTAGCCTTTCCTGCGGTACATCATAAGGTGAAAAAGAGTATAGAAAAGGCGCCCAACGCGCTCTTGCTTCGCGACCCAGAGAAAATATCTGCCCGTCATTGGCTTCGCCGATACCGAGGCGCTGTCGCGGTTGCAAAAGGCCGCAAAAATCGCTTGTCCCCCACCTTTGCACCACTTTGCGCGGAGAAAATATCGCAGTTTTACCCTGTGCTCGCATGCGTGGTTTGTGTTTTCAATCGTTTTTTTGCTCGTTTCTATAGACCAACACGCGGCCCTGACGTCACGCAGCTACGGTGGCGCTGTCGACGGCACTGCGCATGCGCAGACGCGACGCTTCACGCGAATTCGGTTTCTGCGCATGCGCAGTGCCCACACCTGGTGTGGGCAAACGCGGGATTGTTTGTAAACAGCGTGTCGGTCTATAGTTTCATGGCGATAACCACTGATGGATGAGAAAGAAGAGACGTAGACAGCCGCCTTTTGTCTGTCTCTGCACAGTTTTAAAGTGTGCAGATGGGTTACGGAGCACGCGATGCCTAAAAACTGTTGCATGCCGCGTTGTAAGTCAAATGCTGCGAGAGATCCGGAACTCTGCTATCACGAGCTTCCGTCTAGAGAGAAATTTTGGGATGCCTGGTTGAAGAACATCCCTACGTACACTTCGCGCTTTCCACTTTTTCCCGTCACCTCCTTTCCTATATCCTCTTGACATTTTACCTTGCCCCAACCTGGCTCCCCCTCGCAGCTTAGGAGAGGGGAGCGCTATGTGGATTATCTTCCCTGCAGAAAGCCGAGGTTGTACATATAGGCATTTAAGGCGGAGGACTACAAGGTAGGGATGAAGCGGAAGGTACTGCGACCGACAGCGGTGCCGACTCAATTCCCATTGTATTCGTTGTACATGCAACCAGCAGGTTCAAAGAAACGCAGAACGCTTGTTCGTGTGCCACCTAACGCGTCCACGTCGCATGCGAGCGGTAGAAGCCGACAACGCAAAATGCAGTCCCCTGCAGAAAGAAGACGAGTTGTTGATGAGTGCGTGGCTATTGAACCTTGCCTGCAAAAAGAGTTTGAAGTGGAAGAATGTCAGACGTCATTCAATTTGTCAGCTATAGGCTTCATGGAAGATGCCAAGAAAAACGCGCACCGCCTTCAAATGCAAGCCAAACGACTGAACGAGCGAATTAAAAAACTGCGACAAACCTGCGACGAATTTCAAGACAGATTTAAGCAAGGAAGGCTAATGTGTAGAACCCGCTCAACTTTGCAGGTGACGTGTCCTGAATGCAAGCTGTAACTTAAGGGAAATGAATCTCGTGACGGAGAAAATCAGTTCGTGTTTAGCCTTGACCAAAGAGGACTCAGCTATCCACGACCTGAAGCTGTCTGGCCGTGCAAGCTCGTCTGCACCTTTGTCGAGAGGGCTCTACAGTTGGCAGAGATTCGTCGTTCTGGACGGATTGGCAAGGTTCTCGCGAGCGCTGAGCTTCCACACCTTATGGACTGCCCGCTGATGTGGTGTACTAACTGCAGAGACCGGTACCACAGCTAAGAACTCTGCGAGCTTTTTCTCGGGAAGCTCCTCAGACCTCTTCTGGCTAACTCGGCTGGTGACCTAAACAGCTCTCTAGAGAATATATTGAGACTTTCGCGGAAGCCTCTTTCCCGAAAGGTATTCCGCTTGCGAACTATATGACTCCCTTGATCTGTTCGTGAACAATGAAATTTATATTGCAGAAGTTATGCACGAGGAATCCCTTTCTTATCGTCCCTCACAGATAAATAAAAGGCACAGCTCGAGCGTGCTCGAGCATCGGTTAAAATCGGAAATCATACGGCCTAGCTATATCCAACTATAACTCATTACAGTGGTAATAGAAACGGGGACGGGAACAAGAAAACGACAATTCGCTCATACTGCCAGCTGAATGCGGCTCTAACGCGCAGCCTGCAGCTGAGTGAGCTCCTCGCAGAAAGAATTATGTGCTTCTATTCGACACAGATTTGTCACATCATTCATGCAATCTGGCACTCGTTTCAAATGAGACTTGCCGCTTCACGAAAACAATCTAAATAGCCACACCTATAGGGTGCCTACATGTTTCCGCCGCTCCGGAAGCGGAGCGGAAACATGTAGGCACCCTAGCCACACCGGGCCGCGTATATACATTTCGCTGAGAGCACAGAGCCGTGAGGGTGAAAAAGAGAGAGAGAGGAGGAAAGGGGGAGAGAGGCCGCCGTTGATTGGCCCTTGCAGTCACGTGGTACGCCCGCCCGGCTGTTCCGGCCGCCACCGCCGGAAGCCGCTCCCGCCCGCGAGCAGACGCCGCCGCCGGCGATGTTTTTGTCGCGTTACGGCACTGGCGCAGCACAGCGCGGTGCCGCTAGCTAGTTTGCGTTTCCGAGCTCATGCCCCTCGGGCCAACCTTTTCGAACGGCGCGTGTATCACTGGGGAGCTCGTTAACACAGCCCCCCGCCTGCGTTCACGCCGCTTCGCGGCGACAGTATCGGCTGCTAATTACAAAACGTAACCAGTACACGCCGCTTCGCGGCGTCCAGCCGGCAACCCAAGCCCCGCAGTCCCCGATCGCACCTCTGGAAAAGTTTCGTCGACAACATTCGGTTGTTTTAGTGTTCATCGCGAAAAAGAAATGTCGTAAGTATCGTCAAATGCCTCGACAAAAAAAATGTTCGAGAAAAAAAGAATAAAAAAAGTGGGCCCACCGAGGTTCGAACCCGCGTCCCAATGCGTAGAAAGCGGACACCTTAACCGCTATGCTATGCCATCGCTTAGTAAACAGGTCCTGACTTTACCCATTATCAAACGCGGCATCGGCGTGGGCAGCGGGGGATGACGCTGCAACAGTCGGGCGGGCGTACCACGTGACTACAAGGGCCAATCAACGGTGGCCTCTCTCCCCCTTTCCTCCTCTCTCTCTCTTTTTCTCCCTCGCGGCTTTGCGCTCCCAGCGAAATGTATATACGCCGCCGGGCCGCGCCGGGCGGACTGCGCCTCTCTCGCCGATAACGAGCGCCAGGGCCGGCGCTGCGGGGTAAAGTAGAACTATCGCTCTCACCGGCGGCGCGAGACATACGGCAGGCCGCTCCCAAGGGGAGTCCCTTATCAAGCGGCCGTGATACAACGCAGCTCGGAGTACGTGGAGGGAAAGCTCGCGCTGCAGAGCTCAGACCCTGGGCTCAATCCCTCCGCGCCCGTTTTGATCTGGATTGAGTGGTCGCATCGCATCGGCGCATGCGTTAGTGTGTGATTACTATGCATGTTAAAGACACCAGACTGGCAGTCGCACTGGACTGGTTAAATTTTTTCACCTACAGTGGATAACAATGTCGCCATAATCTAGCACACTAAACTCCCGCTGCCTAAACAATTATTGGGCAGGAGAATGAACTATTAGCCCCGTGCGCGACCGAAAGCGTCGCTGTGGTCGGCCTTCCACGATTGGCCGAACGCTGACTATGACGTCGGAAAGGGGATTTATCATCGACAAAAATAAGAGGAATGAAAGAACTTTAATTTTGACGGTGTTGGCAGTGTTCCTTTGAGAGCGCAATGATTTCAAGCTTCCACCATGCTAATAACAAACACCATCGAACTTGTTGTTTGCAAGGTAATGACGTCACAAGGGGGAACCACAGGAGGGCGCCACCAAAACTTCTCGCCGCCACCCATTTTCTTACGTTAAGTTACGTCACGTATAATTCACCGAAACATTCGTGTCTCGAATGTCGCGTGTCATGCTTTCTCCTTGAACTGGTAGCCTCGCTTAATATGAAGCACAGAGGTCCTGGTGACTTCAACGTAATATTTCGTAACGTAACTTAACGTCAGAAAATTGGGCAGTGTGAACCAGCCTTATTAGCGGCGAGATGTTTTGGGTGGCGCCCTCGTTTGGTTACCTTTCGTGACGTCATTACCTTGTGAACAACAAGTTCAATGGTGTTTGTAATGAGCAGGTGGAAGCCTGAAATCATAGCGCTCGCAAAGCAACACTGACAACACCGTCGAAATTGAAGTTCTTACATTCCTCTTATTTTCGTCAATGAGACATCCTTTGCTGACGTCATAGTCAGCATTCGGCCAATTGTGGTGGGCCGTCCACAGCCACGCTTTCGATCGCTCACGTCGCCAATAGCTTTATCCAGCTTGCTGTTAAACTTGCTGTCCCCACCGACCGGTGTTTACAAACTGCAGAATAAAGGCAGGTTCACACATCTGCGTTGGTTGCGTTTGCATGCAACCAAAACGACCGTAACGACAAAGTCACCGGGACAAGCGTTCGCCGAACACAGCATGGCAAGTGATGCAAGGGGTAGCTTCGCGAAGCAATCCATGAGCCACGGTTGTTGCAGTGTTTTTGTCGTTACGGTCGTTTCGGTTGCATGCGAACGTAATCGTTGCAAGTGTGTGAACCAGCCTTAACAAAGAAATTGAACCTCGCTTAGCACGGTCTGGGCGCGAGCGCTTCGCTGTGACCAGTGCCTTGGTCGCACGAGGAGCGGCCTTCGAATCGTCATTTTCGATTTCTCGGATCAAAAATAAACAATAAAATATGGTTTGTTGTCCCCAAGGCTGAAACAACGACTAATCTGTTTGTTTAGACCCCAGAGTTGTAATTTTAGCTTTATTTGAAATATCGCCCACTCCTGCTTCGAAGAACGATTGTGCACGGGCCCCGAGGGCCCACAATCGACAGCGCATTCTAAACTAAAACTCTTTAGTCAGGTATAGAAACAATATTTCTCACATAAAAACATATGTCGGTCAATGAAACAACCTTCTAAAAGTTAATAAAAAAATGCAGCGCATTAACCGCATTACCATTTTCTGCTACTATTATTGTAATAGGAATTGAATCGCTTTCGCTGCAAAAGATGGCCTCATCTCCATCGATTCTTTAGAGGGTTCCCGGTTTATTTGGATTATTTCAAAACTCGCGAAACGTAACTCGTTTTGTGGCAGATTTGGCGAACGTACATGACTTTTCAGCTTCTTTCCAAGGTTTTCGAGCTCCCATCAAGCGGTAAAGGTCTGCTAACGTTATTTAGAAGTCGTTTAAAGGGGCAAACGCGTACGCTATCCCTATATCTTTAACGCTAAAACACACTTGATACACTTGAAAGCGACTGAATTAGACTGAAAATGACATATCCGGTTCCCAAATTCGCCTTGTACTAGAAGCGTGTCGTTTTTGGCATTCCAGGAGGACACTTCCTTAATCCATGGATAATCCGAACCTGCTCTCAATTTATGCTGCAATCGCGACTTCTCTGTTGACAGCGCTGAGCAAAGGAGTCTGTCCAAGCTTGCAGGCTCCCTTGAAGTCGTCCATGTCGATGTCCCACACCGCGACACAGGAGACGCCGAACTTCCGAAACACCTCGGACAATTTTGAAGCGAGCGAAAGGGGAGTCTCGTATCCAATCCAGTGATGCTCTCGCACCATGAAGGAGCACAGTTCCCTGAAGTCCAGGAACGACTCAACGTTTTTCATCGAACAGGCTTCGTAAAAGGCTAGTCTGCCCCTCGTGCGAGTGTATTCTCCCTCCATCCCAACACCGTACTCCTTATCGAACTTCTGTTTGGAACCTTGCACGGAAGAAATCCCGCGTATACGGAATGAAATCCCGCCCAAAGAGACACCGAAGCAAAGTTTCGCCGCAGCGACTTCCTTGAGTTCGGTTGTCACTTCGGCGAGAACGCGTGATAAGGACCATTCGCCATTCGAGTATGGACAGGCACAGTGTACCGTAGCTGAGGTTGAGTCATACAGGTCATGTGTCTGTACGATGAAATGGTCGACAGCGTGAACAAAGTCGCGCAAATCGTAGCCTCGTTTGCGTAGAGTTGCCGAAGATGTGAAAGTTAGAGAGATAGTGTAGTTCTTGTCAATGACAGACCTTAGCTTTTCGACCATCTTCACCAAATTTGGTGAATCTTCGGAAGATCCACACCGACCTGCGGGGTGCATCCAGTGCACGTTGACTCCGTCGTAGTCGTATTCATTGAGCCACGACCGCACGTTTAGTGCAAACGCAGTTCGCCTCGTCGGAGATGACGTCAGCAGGCTCAGAATTGCAGTGTCCTTCTCGTACTCGCCGAAGGACACTAGAACCTTCAAGTGCGCGTACCTGGACTTGAGAAGGGCCAGGTTTCTGAATCCCTCCTTGACGATGTCGAATGCCGGGTCAGCGCTGACAAGTTCATCCTCGGAGATCATCGCCGACGCGTAGATGACATGCGTGCAAAGATGGCCGTTGATGTAGCCCGTGCGGAAGGCCCAGTCCTGGTGCCGCTTGTAGCTGCTGTGGTTGAAGACGCAGAACACGGGCCCCTTGACAGGCTCCACGTAAGAATAATCTTCTACAAAATCTGTGAAGGGTGGCCTCCACGTTTTGTTCAGAGGCAATCGTTCCCTGTTGCAGCTCTTTCCTGACTGACCCATTTCAACGTTCTTCGACTTTCGAACGGCAAGAGTTTCTGGATCGGCAGCTAGCAGTCTGGTTCTTGTTTGAGCGGATGCAACGGGCGCTATAGCTGCTGGTGAGGGTGTTGTGGTGACGTTTTGCTTTCTGTGATTTCGAACGAACGAAATGGCGCTGAGTCCCAGCGGAAACGCCAGCACTGCCCAGATGGTGTTAGCAAAGTACCAGAAGTAGTAGAACTTGCTGTGAGATCTTTCCGTTAACGAAGAACTCCCCCTGCTCCTGACTCCTCTGGTGGTCTTTCTCGTTGGTCTCTCAGGTCGTATCGCTATCTGTTCCATGATTTCCAACGGTGGATGGTTCTGTTTTGGTTCCATGGCATCAGCAGATAGAACTGAATTCTCGTGAAGCCGTCTTCTTTCTTCTCTTTTTAATGATGTGTACGTAAACAACAAAAACTCTAAGGGCTCATTCACACTGGAAGCGGATCCGCGTTCGCAAAGCGGTTGCGAACGCGGTTGTATAAGGATAAAGTACAATTTCACGCGCATTTGATGACATCAAATGCGCGTGCAATTGTACTAGATCTTTATACAACCGCGTTCGCAACCGCTTCGCGAACGCGGATCCGCTTCCAGTGTGAATGGGGGGTAAGACATTATTTTTTCAAATTAATTTTTTTATTTTTTTTTTCTCTTTCTCTCTCTTGAATATATAAAAATATGTTCCTGCGGCAAAAAATAAGTACACTGCAGCTGAGAAATTAATCTGTTTCTATAAAATAAAACGTGGGAACAGGATTATTAACTTGCTGTATATAGGTAGACTGCTTGCATATGTTAAATTCGCATTAAAAATAATAATCAAGAATAATCTATTTTTTATCTATTTTGTAAGTGGCATCAACTTCTGGAAACATTACAAACACTGTAGGAGTGGGAGGGGGTGAAGCCCCTCGATGTGTTTCCGTTTGTCTTGCAAGTAGCGTCAAATGCGCCAGTGCACGTGCACGAGGCCCGTGTCTCGTGCGGCCCTTGGAAGCCTATGGAGAAATGAGCGGCCCTTGGAAGCGAATGGCGGCTGTGCACCCGCTCGTGGCACGTGTCGCACGCGTTTCCACAACAATGGTTGGAGTGGGAAGCCAGGCCGCGCCAACAAGTACCTCTATCCATGTCAACCCATACCGATTCCTCGCCTCAACCTCTCTATTACCTTTGCAAAAGCTTCATTAGGCTTCAGAACTGCACTAGGGAAACAATGACAATTCGTATATTATTTTTTCTGGGATTTTTAAACGGTAGTTGAATGAGTTTTGTTTAAAGTTATTATGTTTACAAAGCTTAAGCTGAACAAGCACGCTACCAAAAGGTGAGCATATTTGCGATATCGGATTTTTACAGAACACTGTGGTTCACCCTTTTATTGTGTCTATGCGCGACACTGTATATCAAGCTCAAACACCAGAATTAATGCCATGTTCATAATCTAAACTGCCTGATACAAGGAATGGGAGTCAATAGTTGCATCGTACATCTATCGTGCCTCGAAGAGCGTTTTAATACGGCGTTCCAATCGTATTATAAGAGCCGGAGGCTACGATTAGAGTGTAATATCGCGCGCTGTTTGTACGCTGCCATCTGCCTCCTGTTGAGAATGACAGGTTAGACGGTTAGAAAATGACCCTTTCCAACAGCCAATATGTACTGTTATTTCAAACCGTATTTACAAGAAGCGACCACTACGACGAATTGCAATTCGCGGGGACATCATTGGCTGTTCCATTTGCTTTTATACGCTACCATTTTCTTGCGAAATCCGACATTCAGAAAGACGGGTCATTGATTTTAAAAGCAGGACCCTGGCATGATGAAGGTCTAACTGGGTCAGAGTGCTTGCTTAACGAGCTGCTACCCCACGTATCGCCAAACGAATATCCACGGTTTCATAGATACGCTGCTTACAAATCCTCTCTACGCAGCAATGC
This sequence comes from Ixodes persulcatus, assembly GCA_013358835.2. NCBI lineage: Eukaryota > Metazoa > Arthropoda > Arachnida > Ixodida > Ixodidae > Ixodes > Ixodes persulcatus. Next base: position 703,529 of record JABSTQ010011474.1, on the reverse strand, counting down.
GTTCGATGACCTCAAGGAGGAGACCTTAGTGAAGCTGGACGAAGACCTCGACACGCTCAAGTTCCTGCAGCGTCTGGGCGAAGTCCACATGATCGAATCTCACTTCAGCGCTCTCACCCAGGTCTGTCACGACTATCTATGGACCAAGACCACCGTCGAGCGCGCCTTTCGAAAGTACCCGCGCGATAGGGCTACCAGTTCGGACAAGAAGATCTTCCGAGAGGTGCTCATCCAGCTGTACAAGTACGTCACCAAGAGCATCATAATGCTGCTCACGCAGGTCGGCATCCGGTGTCCCCATAACGCCACAGCCGAGTTGGCTCAGGTGCTCGAGCACCTGCTCAAAAGCGTCCAAAGCATCGCTCACCACGAGTCTCTGCAGGCCCCGCAGAGCAAGTTCGCCGTCATGAACGTTCGCCTGCTGACCAAGGTGGCTCGGCCCAAGGACGCGGACGTCGAGTTCATCATGGTCATGAGGGCCATGAAGAGAGAGTTGGGTCAGCGGAAGAACACCATCAAGGCTAGCTCCTGGTTGTCTCTCAGCATGAAGCGCTGACCCATTGACGTGTATTTTTCATTTTCGGGTGTAGCTGGGACTTCCTGGATTCGCTGGAAATTGAGTTCATTTGTTTCCTGGAATTTCTGTGTTTTCTTTTGATAAGGGTCTACATTTTATTATGGCGAAAAGGATCTGGTGTTTGAATAATGTGAGTAACTTTCCTGGATTCCCTGGACGGTTGTGCTGTGGGGCGGCCAGGTTGCCTTCTTCTGGGCTGCTGCCCTGGACATCCTGTGATGAGAAGCATATATACTCTTTAATGGTTTAGGAAGTTCTCACGGGATGCATTATTGTTTATAGTTTTTTCTTATCTTTGTTTTGAAAATGATACGATTACTAGTAAGAAGTAAAAGCTTCTGTTTTGTACGTGATAATCTGTTTGAGAGCAGTTGTAGACCAATGACTTCCATGAATAATTAAACCCAAAGTGTAGGCACCGCTTCATTATTTTAGTTGCGAGAATAAGAAAATGACATACCTGAACTAAATTTGGGTGATTTTACTATATAACAAACGTTTCGAACAAAATTAAGGGACAATGAAAGTTTATCTCCATTTCGCTGAATACTGCTGAGGTATTAGCGGCGAGAAGTTGTGGTGGCGCCCTCTTATGGTTCCCCCTTGTTACGTCATTACCTTGCAAACAACAAGTTCGATGGTGTTTGTAAATAGCATGGTGGAAGCTTGAAATCATTGCGCTCTTAAAGGAACACTGCCAACACCGTCAAAATTAAAGTTCTTTCATTCCTCTTATTTCCGTCGATGATAATCCCCTTTCTTACGTCATAGTGAGCGTTCGGCCAATCGTGGAAGGCCGACCACAGCGACGCTTGTGTTCGCTCTCGGGGCTAATAGACGATTGCAAGCAGGGCATTTTGGCCGCCGCCATTTCTTTGCTCGTGCGGTCAAGTGCGTGCGTTTACAAGCTTGCCAATGCTACGTTCACGCGCACGCTGCACATGCTTGCACGCATGGAGCACCAGTGACGCGCCATGCTTGCAATTGTGTATAATCATTGATGTTCTCTATTTTTAAGGCACGCGCTCGTGTTTAGTTCCACACGCTAACTGGTAAGCCGGGGTCACACTGCTCATCCATCATACAAAAGACAGTCTGCAAACACGCGTAATATCAGTGGTTCGAATGCCGCGTGCCAAGTTTCTCCTTGAACTCATGGCCATGCAGCATTCGAAGCACGGACCTCGCGGTGACTCGCGTTCATCTCTGTACGCAGACTGTCTTTTCTATGATATATAAGCAGTGTGACCCCGGCTTTAGAGAAAACGGGCACCTGAGCAAGCTGTCCGTGTTCTTTTGTCTCATCTTGCTGCCTATGTTCATCAGGGCACTGCACCTGAGTTGGCAGCAGTGCTCAAAGCACGTGCTGTGCTCCGGCCATTGTCCGAAGTTGAGCGAATCCCGTCACCGCACTAATCTGCCACGAATGCGAACCCGAATGTCCACCGATGGACTGATTGTTACCGGGAGCAAGCCGACCAGTGTGACGAAAACTTGTGTCCAATACATAATCCGTATTCGTCAGTACTGCGCCCGGCATCGTTGGAGTTAGTATCCCTTAATGCTGAATGCCACAGGCCGTCTTCCCTAAGTAGGAGAACAGAAACCCTACCCAATTCCATCTCTTGTTGTTTTCTTTTCTATTCAGGACGCACCGTTTTCCTCATTGTGATTCTAAGTTAGTTTGATACTGTCCAATTTTGCAAAATTGTTACGCGTTTATAATGGTTAAAATCGGAAAGATCACAACAATGGGCTGATGAATCATTTTAGTTTATATGTGTACCAGTACCAGGTCTCCTTTCAGTTGTTTGTCATGTGCTCGGCTGTTTTGGTGGTACATTTTACCGAATCCGTAGCTTTTTTCAGCGGTATAACCTCGGCAACACATGCCTTAAAGGGACCATGAAATGACCTTTTTACTTTTGCCAGATAACTTTTACATTAAAGGGATACTACAACGAAATTTCGGCGCTCATTTTTTGGTCTATATGTGTTCAAAGGAGCAGTATCACATCGAACACACCAATATCTTGTTAAAAAAGTATCGAAAAAGAATTTTAAAACGAATTAAACGATTAGCAAAGAGCACCTGGCGGATGTCGCTAAAGCCTCGTTTGAAATGCCCATCTAGGAACCTTGACAGCTAGTGACGGAGGTTGTCTCGCCTCCGGCGACGACGAGAGAAGAGAGGACGGAGGAACTCCCCTCTTCCCGAGAATGCCTTTTGTGTGTCGCAGAAGTCGCTATTGTCCCCCTACAAGATTATAAAAGATTAACTCGTCACTCAAAATTCGTACAAAAGCAGCCGCTTCGGTGGCTGGAACGACGAGGCCATCCTCTCGACATCAGCCTTGCCGTAGCTTTGCTCGTCCCGAGACCAATCGTTGCCTGAGACGACCTACGTCACACTCCGCTGGGCCTTTTCCGAGCGCTTGCCAGAGTTTGCCGTTTATAACGAAAAATACAGCCACCAGGCTCAAAATACAAACGTGCGATTGTCATTTACGGATATAGTGGATCATATTCAACCTATTTTTATACACGACGGGAATATTTCAAATTTCGTTGAAGTATCCCTTTAAACCGTCAATGTTCACTGAATGCCGAACAGGCATCCGTTTTCGTCTCGGTTTATTAACTTCTACACAAAAAATTAATGAAATATCGACTTTTTCTTTCTCTCCAACTGACCGCAAAACAAGCTGCGGCGTAATTTTGACGGTCGTGACGTACCCTGTTTCCGGAACCGGAAGCTCTCTCGGCAGTAGGAGATGGGAGCGTTAGCGGCGGCGAGTTGGGGGTGTGCCGCTAGGTTTTACTGCGCTGATGGCGCTGATGTCACCGACGTATTTTCGGAATCGGCGCCTCTCATCGCCGCGATAGGCATGGAAACATCGCAGCTGAGCGAAATTCAATGAGATATGTTGCGCTACGGCGACAGCATGGGACTAGTCCCATACGCCGGTATGCCTGTTGGGAAGTGCGGCGAGTCTTCCGGTGAAGACTCCAGCCCAACTGTCAGGGCTCATTCACACTGGAAGCGGATCCGCGTTCGCAAAGCGGTTGCGAACGCGGTTGTATAAGGATTCAGTACAATTGCACGCGCATTTGACGAACGCGGTTGTATAAGGATTCAGTACAATTGCACGCGCATTTGATGACATCAAATGCGCGTGCAATTTTACTGAATCCTTATACAACCGCGTTCGCAACCGCTTTGCGAACGCGGATCCGCTTCCAGTGTGAATGAGCCCTTATTGTTGGTAAAAGGCGGCCCGTGTCGGTCATTTGCAAAGCGACGTAGATGGAAACAAATTGCCGCGGCGTTTTTCGCGGCCTCGGAGATGCAGGAGCGAGCCGACGTTAAAAAAAAAAAATACGTTTGAACTACGACAGTCTCAGCAATCCGATCTTTTACGATTGCAACTCGATACTGACGTGACACTCTGCAAAGGAAGGTTGGACCGGCATTGTACGTAGCTCCCACGAACTGTTATAGCTCGACAGTGACGTGCAGTCGTGTCAGAATAAAAAATGGCACACTAATAACAAAGTGTAATACCGTGTTACGAAGGTAATCCATAAGGCGTTTATTTGAGCTCTATATCACACAAAACAAAAAGATAGAATCGACGAGAGTTCCTTTTCGACGACAGTGTTCATCAACACTGCCTCGGAAAACAAGGGGAAGAGATTGACCTCACCGTTTAATCTAAAATTGAGGTCAGCGGTCAAACTACAATACGGGAAGAGTCCACAAGGGTCGCCCGGGCATATTCCATTCAGCACGCCAGCCGGTCGTGGACAGACGGTCTTGGCCAGTGTTGGACAAAATACTCGATAAAAGTATTTAAATTAAGTTACTAAATACCAGCTTCATAAAGTATTTAAAATACTACTTAAGTTACTTTCACTGTAAAGTATCTTGAGTAGAGTACAAATAATTAGAAATGTAGCTCAATTACTTTTGAAGATACTTCCGCATTGCTTAATTTGTATCGGCGTTATTGACAACGATAATTATACAGCTACGCAAATCTGGTTTACCAGAATGGTTTAGTAGCACACTGCAAAAAACAAAACGACAAAACAAAACATCGTAGGGCTATTTTATGCAGTATCAACTATAAGGAGCAGGATATTGTCACGAATGACAAATGATGGGGCGGCGACTAACTGAAGAAACTAAACGTTTAATGGGGCGAACTTGTGCCCAAAACAAAATATATGAAAAAGGCTAGCGTCGCAGGCGTCGATGTCGGCGAAACAGAAGGATCGAGCTCTGGGGTGAGACTGACTCCGGACCGCCACATACCCGCGTGGGTTTCTGGAACATTCGGTGCAGACCGTTCGGCGCGCAGAACATTTGTAACTCGATCAGACGACAAGGTTCTTGAACTTACGATAATGCCAAGTTGACAGAATAAATAAAAGAGGAGTCCACTCCCTGGAATCGAACCCGGAGCCCCCGCGCGAGAGCGAAGCACGGCAACCATTCGGCCACGAGCTCGCTCGGTAACGCGCGCGGCAATACCCCAATATGAGGAGGAGATCAGACCGTGGCGCCCCAAGCGGCTAACTTTAGCACTACACGAATGGGGACAACAAATACAATGACTCAGCGCTTGGCTGACATGACCGAATGCGGCGTCAACCTTCGGCTGTAGTTCGTGTTCTCCGGTGAGTTAGAGCAAGGGCTCTTTTCTTACCACTCCGGCCAGCATGCACGGTGCCCAGTGAGTACAAAAGCCTAAGTTGGTCAAGCTCGCGTTCCCTGACGACAGCTTTCGAGAGAGATCCGGCCCTTAACGTCACTTCGTTTATTGTCAGCATTTTTACATTACACTGTGCCCCGCGTTCCATTGAAGAAGGTGACATGGACATTCCCACAAGGCCTGTGGGCATGTGCACAAGCCGTGTGGTGGGTAAACACCGAGGTGTGGGGACAACAAATGGGACAGAGCGCCTCGCTTATAGTGACTTCGCTGCGGCGCACCTTAGACGCATCGTTTAACTACAATCCAGAATAAAAAATGGCACTAATAACAAAGTGTACATACCGTGTTACGAAGGTAATCCATACGGCGTTTATTTGAGCTCTATATCACACAAAACAAGAAGATAGAATCGACGAGAGTTCCTTTTCGACGACAGTGTTCATCAACACTGCCTCGGAAAACAAGGGGAAGAGATTGACCTCACCGTTTAATCTAAAATTGAGGTCACCGGTCAAACTACAATACGGGAAGAGTCCACAAGGGTCGCCCGGGCATATTCCATTCAGCACGCCAGCCGGTCGTGGACAGACGGTCTTGGCCAAGTACCGTTGAAGCAACGCTGTTCAGAGTCGGAGTGCCTGCTAGGCCGCTAGGCCTAACCGCCAAGCTCGCTTGGTTAGAGCCGGTGGATTCGTCGCCGTTGTAGCTTTTCTCGGGTGTTTGTGGATCCAGCGTTCTTGTTCGTCGAAGTCTGTCTCAAGTACTTTTTTCTTGCTGCTTGAAGTCGGGACGCGCGAGAAGAACACGTAGAAAAATAAACGTTCTTTGGTCGTCGCGAAGTAGTAACTGAACGGCGCTGTCGGCCCGGTCGGCCTATAGACGTTTCCACTGTTTACAAAAATCACAGTCCACACGTGTTAAATCACAGTCCAGAACGCGCACGTTCGTCGCTTCGGAAACCGAGCAAATCACGCGCCATACGCACGAACACTGAAAATGGAAGCTGCCAAGTGCCCTTTTTTGGAAAGGTCTATACTGCGCAGGTGCAGTAGTTGCTTCGTTTACCACACGATAGATGGCGCTTGGCTCTCAGCATTATCGGGCCAGAGCCGTATATTAGGAGAGTTTGGACAATAGGCGGAGCAAAGGCCGCCGCCAGCGCCGAATATTCCCCCCCCCCCCCCCCCCCCCCCCCCCCCCCCCCCGCTTAGAGCGTAAACTAAATTTGTGACACAGCGTCGACCAATCAGGAGACCTCTACTCCATCTCACAAATGTCGACAGTGAAGACAAAGGCACAGGCGCGTGAGCCTAGCTCAGCGAAACGCTATTGTTTGTACGAGACCTCGTGCATAGGAGGCACTTTCCAAAGCCACGCGCTCGTGCCCATGCCTTTGTCTGCACTGCTAGAACAGCGTCCTGAGACTGGCTGAAAGAAAGCAGTGCAAAGGGTGGGGTGCGCGAGCGTCTTCAGACGCGGAGTTCCGCTCGGCACGGCTGAAAGAATATATACTTCGTTTCACTTTACCTGCGAGCGAAGCCAAAGCTAGAAGCGCGAGACCAGCGCTTTTTGCATTTCTCCCCAGCTCGCGCGCTCGAGCAAAGCCTGAACGCACGGAGGTTCCGTGCTCGCGCTTCCAGTTTTGCCTTCGCTCGCACCGCTAGGGGCTGTTTCGCGGCCTGTGGTTGGCCCGAGATGCTCGCCTATTCAAACCAATGTATGGCCAAACTCTCTCAATAAACGGCTCTGTATCGGGCGTAATACTCCAGCAGCAAGCTGGAGTATTACGCCCGACTGAGACATATGGACGGAGATCACTGGGCACGAAGGGTTTTTATATACATTCACTTAAAGAACCTACACACGGCATGGAGGCGGCGTACCAATCGACTCGGGACAAAGTACGGCGCCTTCTCGATGAGCGACGAGCCCTCCACAAAGAAAGATTGGGTTGCGAAGGTGAGAGGACAGATTAACACCGCCGAGACGAATCGGTGGAGAGCCGACATGGAAGAACATTCCAGCATGCACCTATACGCGGCTTTCAAGACCAACATCGCTGCCGTCCGCTGGTGTGGAAACACACTGGGCAGCCGACTCCTTGCCGAAGCCCGCGGTGGTGCCTTACGCACCCGCATCTACAGGCAGCGGTACGATGTGAACGTAACTGAAACTGTGTGCAGTGCATGTGGTGGAGTAGAAGAAACTATGCAACACTTGCTCCTTGAGTGTCCGGCAATCGTATACCTGCGACAGATGTCGGCACCCGCATTGAGCAGGCCCTCGGTTTTACGGAGGAGAACAAACATGTGATGTGCTCAAAGAGGAGGCTCGAGGCATGGTGGAAAGTCCACTCGTGATACTTCAGAGTGACTACGAACCATTTCTCTGACTTTCTAGTTCCTTTATTTTCATTATCTTTCTCTTTTCTTCTTTTCTTTATTGGCATGTCTATTTTATAGACGCTCGTTAAAAAGAGAAATTGCCGCCAGAAATACATACATACATACATACATACATATCAAATTTGTCAATTTTCGTCACATCTTTAATTATGCTACAAAATGTGGATCTGAATATTATTTAACAAAACTTTTAGGAAACACTCGCCGGCTATCTATTGTTTACGATCGCGTTGCTGGTGTGGTAGGCTCTTACCCAATAGGCGACGTGTATTCGGCTGACGTGCTGCGTTTCCGCGGATGCATCGCAGTGAAAAGGCAGAGAGCTTTCGGAGGAAAGAAGGCGCAAAAGTCCAGTTTTCTTTTAAAAGTTCTATAGCGAAGATTTTTTTTTTTTTGGCTCCCTATTTTTGCGTTTTTGTGTTTCTTTTCACACCTTTTACGGCGGTCGGTGGATGAAATTCGATTTCAGAATCGTTTCATGGTCCCTTTAAGGTCCGTTCACACTTCTGCAACCGAGTACGACCGGGAGAGACGAGACCGGTTTTTAAGCCTCTTGCGACGTATTAGGACCGGGTGCGCTGCTGCGGAGCTGGTCCTAAGACGTCGTAAGAGGCTTAAAAACCGGCCTGTGAAGATAGGCGTCGATTTTTACGCTCCATTTTAGATTGAGCCTGGTGACTTGAACCACCCTATATATATATATACTGGGTGATTCAAGGAGAGGCCAGGCTCTTTAAATCGACCGCAAAATTCGGTTTCTTACTTAACCTATCGCACTACGACTTTGTGCAGCGTTGCCCACAGATGGTGCATTTCTTTTTTTGTACAATTTGCAAAGAGCGAACTTACCCGAGGAAAAAGTAAAGAAAGAAAAAGGCTTAGCTCCTGTGGAAATGCGTCGAAGCCAAAGGTCTTCAAACAATACGGCGCCGTTTCGCACAGGAGACAAGAGATGGCGCAAGCGGTCGCGATGCCAACTGCACCACCGAACGAGCATACGGCGCCGAGAGCCGGCGTCTTTAGCAAACGATCGTTTCGACTCAAAAGCGGCGCGCGTTCCGCAGACGGCTGCAGTCGCAGAAACAAAAACAGACGCGGTAACAACAAGGAACTGCAAAGCAGACGACATCGGTACCCCGAAAAAAACAGTCAAAGTATCCCGACAAACCATTTTTCTAATCAATTATGTGTCCATTCAATATATTTTATCAGTAAAGATGATAAAATAATGCATTGGCAACTGATATCAGAAAAGCTCGCGTCGCTTTTGAGTCGAAAAGATTGTCTGCTAAAGACGCCGGCTCTCTGCGCCGTATGCTCGTTCGTTGGCGGCAGTTGGCGTCGCGACCGCTTGCGCCATCTCTTGTCGTGCGAAACAGCGCGGTGTTGTTTGAAGACCGGTAGCGTCGCTGCGTTTCCATAGGAGCTAAGCCTTTCTCTTTCTTTACTTTTTCCTCAGGTAAGTTCGCCCTTTGCAAATTTTACAAAAAAAAAAAAAGAAATGCACCATCTGTGGGCAACGCTACACAAAATCGTAGTGCGATAAGTTAAAGGCGGGCACTCAAAATTTTCTTCAGCGTGGCAGAAGATTCCCCCTCTTTTCTTTTTTTCCTCCTCCCCTTTCCTCCTCCATTTTCCTCCTCGCTTTTTACGGCCTTCCCGCACCAGTGCTAATGGGCTTACCGGCCCCCCGACAAAATCCTCTGTAACCCTTCAAGGTTCTCTGCTTCGATCTCAAACATCAGGGATTAGTTAGGCAGGCTGGATATGAGCTCGGAAGGGTTCGGGCTGGCTCGCTTTTCTGCTTTTTTTTTTTACTCTTTTTCTGCAGCTCTAAAACACATTAGATACTTCCGCATGCGGCCACATACGCTACAACACCGCATATGTATCTCGAGTGAACGGAACTTGAATATCACAGCAGAAGGAAAAAAAAAAGGTCAGTATTTTTATTTGAACTTTGAGCTCTACCCAGAGAGTTGAAAATTGGTCGTTCTAACAACGGCACACTGAAGAATGATTGTATCACTATTTCGTGTTTTTTTTTGTTCAAAGTAATCATCATGAGTAAATACAAGTATAAAATATTGCAGTAAGAAGGCGAAGCATGTAAAATTAGTTGCATTTTGACAATATAGTCATGTATCGAAATGAACACAGTCCGACGATTTCTTGCGCATGATATATATGTTCGTACTACAGTTGTTTTCTAGAGCAGTGGTTCTCAAATGGGGGTCCGCGGACCCTTTGGGGTCCGCGAAGGCATTCTAGGGGTCCGCGAAGCCCTGCCTCGTCAGTCAAGCCTGGCAATAAAAGTTGTCCTTTTTTTCAGGTCGAAAATAAATGTTTCAGTTTTCGGGCAAGTTTTTTCGTGCGAATGTCAATAATTGAGAGGTCTACTTCACACTAGCCCTTTCTTATATCCATTTATTAAATCATTATTACATGTAACCTATACCTTTCCTCTCCTCCCCCCCCCCCTCCCCCCCCCCCCCCCCCCCCCCCCCCGAACGGGGACCTCCATCATCTCCGCCGATCAACAAGGGGTCCGCGAAACATCGATGGTTGAGAACCACTGTTCTAGAGTAACGGCCGCCTCGTTGAAGCAACTAATCAGAGTAAAAAACAAACTTCCATAAAAAGTGAAACGGTGTATGGTATATTTCATGTATCTTCAGCCTTTGAAAAAATTTCTTCGTGTCCAAACGTGCATTTAGTTTCTGTAAACAAATGTAACTGAACACTCGACAGCCGACATATTTCTTGCGCATCAACAAAGAGAGCGGGAAACACGGAGATTGAACCGCAAAATCACAAATTTCTTCGCGTAAAATTGTGCAACTAGCAATAGTAGCATATTATGCCATTTATTAAAATACAGCAGATATTACGAAGTTTTTATTCTCTTCTGTTCCCATTTGTTCGCAGATTAAGAAATGGAACGCCCAGATAGCCTCAGCAGCCCTTGCATAATTTTTCGGGGCTCTGTCAGGATGGGCGAAGGCCAGCGGCCATTTCCAAAAAGACCCAGGAGTTCGGAAGGTATACCACCGCAAGTTTTGGAGCTGCTTGGCTAATTTAGGCGTCTGTCGTTGCCCGGCCTACTTAGAAAAGAAGCGGAACAGTGGCGAGCTGAACGTCATCACCAAGCGGGAAATCATGCCGAAATGTGTCCTTGAACACGTGCGAGATCTGTACCCCAACCCAGCCGGGATTCACCACAATTCCTAATCAATTTATGGAACAAACTATAAAAAGAGGGGGCCTAAATGATTTGGCAATTTTTGAATATAGTCATGCGGGCTAACTGCCCACAAGTACAGAAAGAAAGAAATGCAGTAGAAATGCAGAGCTCTATTGTGTTCTTTGTGTCCCTACTTATCTTTCGCGCTGTACGCCAATTAAAATAAAATGTATAATATCCGTAGATTATGCCTGGTTATGTTGACTCTAAAAGAAAAGAAATCAAGCAAGTTCGGCATCGTGCCACAATTTGTGCAAATACAATTTTATGTGGAATTCAACGTCAAAACAGTACTTCCGCCAGAAATAATGCATCCGTCGTTCTTCGTCTGCCTGAAGCTGTGAGCTACCGATCTCGGCTACATTACTTTTGGGTCCAGAAAATGTCACGCTCAGTGAAAATTCGCCTTTTTTTACCAAAAGTACTGGAAATTATTTATTTTTCAAACAAGTCGGGTGGTGATGCGTGTTTGAGTGCAGGACCGTTGACTGTGCACTCGTTCGCAGGCCGCGCTGTTCGCGAACGCGGCTTGACAGATAAGGTCGCGAATGCTTTTCACGAATTTTTAAAGACCAAGCATAAAAATGAAAGACGTTTACAAATCTTTGTAAGGCGAAATTAGTGCGTAGCCACTTTACGCCAATGAAACCTACTTTATGTTGTTAGCAAACGTCTTGCGAGAGTGGCAGTATTTTTATTTATGCCTAATAAATTATATGTTTAGGACTAATTACCCAATGTTTAAATGTATTAAGAACAGAAATGTCAATTGGAAAGTTCTACAGCTCCTTAAGAAACACCCGAATTAGCTGTTTGCAACTTGATACGGCTCGCGTGGCTTTCTTCTGACCAGTAATAAAGCTTACCAAACATGGCAAAATACCCCGTGATAAAGTGCCCGCCCCATCATAAACTCAATTTCGAATCTCCTAAGATCTGTTTTTATAGGCCGAAAAAAAAAAGATGCATGCAAGACGCGTGCCCCACGCTTCATTTATATCAGAAAAGAACTGCCATGTTTTATATACAACGTTGTTCTTTTTTTTTTTTTTTTTCCCTACTAGATATTAGAAAAAACGTGAAAATTAAGGCAACTGCGTTTTGTGGATGTGAGCTAAACGGCCAGGCGAAGGTTAGGAGGCTCAAGAAAGAACGCAACAAAAACCGATTGATTACCTAACATTTGTTAATGAACGTTTTAATTAGAAAAAACGGCATAGTTTATTTAGAAAGTTGTTGGGCATAATCAAAAGCCACCCAATTGTCCAGTGAAAATTAGACCAATTGCGGTTTGTGTAGGTGAGCTGTATGGCCAGGCGAGCATTAGGTGGCAAGGAAGAACGCAACTAAAAACCGGCTGATTACCTAAAATGTGGTAATGAACTTGTTAATTATAAACGAAAACGACATAGCTTATTTAGAACGTTGTTGGGCATAATCGAAAGCCACGAAGTTGTTCAGTGAAAATTAACGCAATTCCGCTTTGTGTAGGTGAGCTATACGGCCAGGCGAGAATTAGGTTCAAGAAAGAACGCAACTAAAACCAACAGATTGCCTAAAATTCGCTAATTAACCTTTTAATTAGAAAAGAAAACGGCATAGTGTACTTAGAAAATTGGTGGCCATAATCGAAAGCCACCAAACCAACCCGCGTACACTATTATACGGCGTCCTGATACGGCGTCCTTCTAATTTGGGCGCGAAAATAGCGAAAATATAGTTCTGATTTTATTTTATATGGCCTCAATCTCCGCATAGCACAGCCGAACGCCATGAAGCCAAGGCGATAAATCATGCGCATCGCTGTGACAACGCCACTGTAGAAGGGGCGAGGAGCGCGGCGGCCGAAAAGATTGCGGTAACACGATTCGCGTCCAAATTAGGTTTTTTAGGACGCCGTGAACTACTTCACGTGCGTTACATCTTTTTAAAAATGAATGATTTGTTGTTTATGATGACTATACAGATAAGGCACAAACCGCAATTGCGTAACTCTGGCGTCTTTTTTAGAAAACTGTCTAGTCGTTACAAAAATCACTCTGGATAAACACGATTGTAAGGCAGTTTTTTTTTTTTTTTTTTTACGGCCGGTGACATCATTACGGCACGGAAGGAGACGTTGACCAAAGATCATACACAGCCACTGTTGTTTTCGTACGAGAATGAGCAAACATTTGATACCAAATAAAATAGATTTAGCATTCACCAAATTCGGCTTGTTTACTTGATTCAAATCGATATTTGACTTGATTACACCTATTTTGTACCCGCACACGCCTACTTTATTGCCTAATGAGTTACAAGTGATAATTGCATTGTTTTTCGTCGTGTAAGGTTATTAACAATTTATTATTAACACATTATTAACAATCGGAGCTATACGATTACGCGAAGCGCATTTGAAGATATTCAAAATTGTTCTGAGTACACAAACAACTTCTCGAGCTTCTTGCTGTTTGGGGCCTTTCCTACACGCAGTACCAATAATAAAGCCAAAACCTTATAGAGGAGACCATCTCTATCAGCCCAACACGCAAACATGATTTGAAGCGTGTAATGCGTGCGTTGGAAAAGAGATACCGGCGAGCGAACCATAGCGTCGAATGTCCATACATCAAAATGTCCGTGCACCGAAATATCCGCGCACCGAACAGTCCCACACCGAAAAGTCTTTGCAGCGAAAAGTCCGTACACTGAAATGTCTGTGCACCGAAAAGTCCGCACCGAAATGCCATACAGCAAAACGCTCTACACCGAAAAGTGCTAGACCCACTAGGGACGGGATCCTCCGTCACCTCTGCCGGTCCACGAACCATAATGATTCAAAATCTCTGGTCTCTGGAGCGCCATCCATGAGATACCGAAAAACGCCACTTGTACTTCCCGTTGCCGCCATGAATTCGCCTAAACAACGAAAGAGGCCAAATCAGATATTTTTATTAAAATATATACTTCAATGACGACTTCTTTGAACAGAACAAGTTATTTGTGCTCTCACAACAGCAAGAATTGTCCTCCAAACCAATGCTAAAAAAAGCCAATCCAACTCGTTGGGAAGGGCAAGTGCCAAGCTCGCTCAAAACAACTTCTCGGTTGGTTCAGCTCCTTGTCGCAGGTGTGCCGGCTGGCTTCTGGATAATCTTTTTTAATCCTCCAGGCTTTCATTTCCCCCACCCCAAACTCGCAAAAAAAAAAAATCAGACAGCCGGCAAAAAAAAAGGAAAATGGCGAGGAGGAAACGAGAGGCGATTTCCTCCTTTCGCAGTGGCGAGGAGAAAAATGAGGGTCGGTTTCCTTCTCTCTGCTTGCGGGCCGGCCTTTAAAGGGATACTACAACTAAATTTCGGCGCTTATTTTATGGTGTACATGTGTTCAAAGGAGCAGTATCACATCGAACACACCAATATCTTGTTAAAAAAAGTCACGAAAAGGAATTTTAAAACGAATTAAACGATTAGCAAAGAGCACCTGGTGGATGTCGCTAACGCCTCGTTTGTAATGCGGCTAATGCCCGTTTAGGAACCTTGACAGCTAGTGACGGTGAGTGTCTCGCCTCCGGCCACGACGAGAGAAGAGGGGAAGGAGGAACTCCCGTCTTCCCGAGAATCCCTTTTGTGTGTTCCAGAAGTATCTATTGTCCCCCTACAAGATTATAGAAGATTAACCCGTCACTCAAAATTCGTACAAAAGCAGCCGCTTCGGTGGCTGGAACGACTAGGCCATCCTCCCAACGTCAGCCTCGCCGTAGCTTTGCTCGTCCCGAGACGACCTACATCACGATTGCGTCGGATGTCACGTGCTCTAAGCTGGGCCTTCTCCGAGCGCTTGCTAGAGTGGGCCGTTTATAACAAAAAATACAGCCACCAGGCTCAAAATACAAACGTGCGATTGTCATTTACGGATATTATGGATCATATTCAACCTATTTTTGAACACGACGGATATATTTCAAATTTCGTTGAAGTATCCCTTTAAGGAACCGAATTTTGCGGTCGATTCTGGCCTCTCCTTGAATCACTCAGTATATTGTTGACTTTAGTATTTAGAGAAGTACAAAGAAAGTAAAATGGTTCAAATATTTATTTCAGAGCGCCCCTACTCGCCGTATAGTTTGTTTTATCCTAAGTAAGAGTACAATCGAAGGCTCGAACATATACAACCACAACCACATACTAGAAGCGCGAATCACGGGACAGTCGCTGCATTTGATTCGGTTAGTCTATGAAAGACTACGCACAGGAAGATGAACTAATGCTATGATGTCGCGCTTTGACGCTGGTTGGTCCCATTGGCTCGTAGCAGCGGCTGCACTTTAAATTAAGGGGAAACGAAGTGTTGAGATTGCTCGTCAACCGCGCTGGTTGTGCTGGCGGATTAATCGCCGACATCGTCTAAATTTTCAGACGATGTCGGCGATGTGAAGAGCTAAAAGTTGCGACGAAATGTTGCGATTGAGATTGCGACAAAATGTTGCGATTGAGATGGCGGCTAGTGTGATAGGACAGAACCAGTACTGCTGATGAGATCCCTTAATTATCACGTCTGTCGCATGCCTCATTGCCGCTTCTCACCAGCCCGCGCGTGTCGAGCTTCACCGCTTTGCACCGGAGTGCTATAGGTGCAACAGCTGACATGGGTGAGCGCCTTGGTTAGCGCGATAGGCTCAGTAATCATGCTCAGTACTATTCTAAACGATGAAACTTGCCGTTGAGAGCACGTGGGAATTTTTACGAAAGTGCAGTGCCGCAGGAAAAAGGCACAACTCCAACTCGTCGAAAGCAAGTTTCGCCAGTCTCACGGCGCGTTCAAAGCTTCCTTACGACTGTATTTGTAATTTCCGGCATTCGCGGTCCAGAAACGAGCTTGATCCAGTGTCCAGTGGCGACGGAAGAGTGCGAGAAAGAAAGGGGCGTGACGGCTGCGCGTTTTTTTTTTAACTTTTGCTTTCGAAAATCTTTTTGCTCCACAGCGTTGCTCTATTTGTGCTGCCATGTTATCCATTAGAGTAGATTTGGAACAGCCATGGCCAGGCACGTAGCCAGAATTTTGTTCGGAGGGGGGGGCCCGCCCATGACAACATGCTGTATAAGGGGGAGGGGGAGAGGAGGTCCCAGCAAAATGGGAAATTTCGGGGGAGGGGCCCGGGCCCTATGCCCCCCCCCCCCCTTTCCCTGGCTAAGTGCCTGACCATGGTTAATAGTGCATAAGAGCAACCGTGCAGATTTTTTTCCCACCCTTTATTGATAGCAATTCGCCGGAGCAGTTGGACGATCAGAACCCGTAGCCGATATATGATGCAAGCAAAGTCATCTACGCACGACACACCTTTAAAATTTTGTCGCGGCGTCGATTATCGATTAATATCCAAGCGTGCGAAGGCATTGAGACGCAGCACTTCGGCATGCCAGGGTCACGGGCCAGGGTAGCTTTGAGCACGCCGCGAGACCGAACTTGCTTTCGACGAGTTCTGCCTTTTTTCTGCGGCACTGCGCTTTCGTAAAAATTTTCATGCGTTCTCAGCTGCAAGTTTTACGAGTAGAAAACTTGTCTTCAGCACGCTGCCGCCAGACTCTGCAACGCCAGCAAAAACGCGATTTCGCCGCGTGCAAGTGGACCTTTTTCACATACCGACGGCACCAGGCGGTGGCTGCACGAACTAAAAATCAAGGAAGTGACCTACCTGCGCTACCAATCAATAATGGGAGCTACGCTACCAGTTTCTTCGCTCTCCGAGCAGCGGCGCGTGCCCAACGCGACTCTAAAGAGGGAGATCTGTGGCGTCCACCCAAACGTCATGTTTTTCTTTCCGTCCACTTTATTTTTTTGTGTAACCCAATTATATATATGTTGCGATTACGTGTTCTAATCGCTGATGCACAGACTCCTTTCGAATTTCCTCGATTTCTAGTGCCGACTTCCGCCGCTTGGCATCGAGTGCTCGCGCGTGCGCAGAACGCTTCTCGGAAAAGGTCCATTGCCATAGAGATAACTTGTAGGGGTGTTGCGAACCGGCCGAGGTTCGAGTTCGACCAGGTTCGACTTTTTCGAACTTTTAGTGGAAAATTCGACGAACCTTGTATTGAGGTTCGACTCGTGTGCGCATGCGCGACAGGCTGGCCAGTTGGCTTCGGATTGGATGGTAATGGCTAAGGGATGAATTAAGGGCAGCGCTGATTGGTTATTTCAGTTAATACAGTACAAAAAAAATTAAGTTATTAACTTCTTCGATGATTAGAATTAGTTTCTTTTAATTACAACTGTTTATAAAATAAGATAACCCTTTTCATGAAAAAAAATTCGCCAAACCTAGACATGCTTGTATCAAGGTCTGGCCACACTGTCCACAAAGTCGAACCGGTCGAATCTGGTGAAAAGTTCGAAGGTTCGTCGAACCGGTTCGACACAGTCGAACCCCGAAAGTTCGACCTAAAAATCTGGTTCGACAAAAGTTCGCGACACCCCTAGAGATAAGCGGCCATTTCTGTGCTAATGATGTTAATACAATTAATGCAAAGGTGTCGCGAGCATATGCCGACCACTGGGCAACAATAACAATAAAAACCCATTGTTCCCCTTCTCCAGAAAGTAGTTTTGTCCATTAGTTCATTTGTCTATCCTAGTGGCGCCATCTCTTGAATTAATGATAAAGCAATGTGAGAATGTGGAGGTTGCCAAGTGAGGTTGCAGACTTTGCGACAGTAACTTTGCCCCTTTAGATTGTGCCGTTTTCACGGACTTTGAACCGCTGGCATGCCTAGTGTCAAAAGCGTACAAAATTGTGCTCTCGTTCTCGCTTTCGCTTTACTTATTTTTTTTTATCTCCTACTAAGTTTTATTATATTAAAAACGTATAAAACATAAATGTATTAATACCTAAAGTAATATTGTTATACATACATTTATATTGACTATTTAATGACGGAATTATCGTCTCTTTATTGTCAGCGTACATTATAATAACTCCATGGAAGCAACTTAGCGCAACTAGCGCAATGGCTAAAGTTAGAAAATGTTCTCCGTTTATCCTGGCCACCTTCCGGAGCTAAACAAACATGGCGGTCGCGTGTCGGGGCGTCCGAGCTTTGGGGAAACTTTTCTGCGTGCATCCCGGTGTGAACCTAAGTCCCTCTTTTTGCGGAGCTATGAACGCGTCGTGGTCTCGTCAGAAAAGCTATGCAATACAGTTCAAAGAGTTTGGAGACCCCTGCAAGGTCTTAGAGAAGGTCGAAGATCCAGTCGTGAGCGACATAGGATCAGATGAGATTGCCGTGAGAATCTTGGCTGCGCCTATCAATCCTTCGGACATCAACACGATCCAGGGAACCTACGGCATAAAGCCCAATCTCCCAGCCAAGGCGGGTCTAGAGGGAGTAGGCGAGGTCACAAAGGTATTTGGAGCTTGTGCTTTTGCGACGCTTTTGGTGGTTCATGCTATGTTTGTGACTTCGGTGACTTTTAGTAAGGATTGCTTGAACAGCAAGACGCCTTTAGCATTTTTGTTGGAGCATAACTGGCACATTCTGGTCACCGTGCGTGCACTGTAGTATGTAATTAAGTTGCGCCTAAGCAATTATCTAATAAGGAGCTTCCATCGGCTCGGGTTGGTGCGCTAGGAATGGGCGGGGCCCCCGCACCATGCTGGTGGTTGGCTTTACACCGCGCGGATGCGCGTACCAAGTCGTCGAATGCCGCTAACTGCACGAACATGCGCTAACATGCACCACATTTTCAACAGTGGTACCTAGTTTTTACATGTGAACTTGGAAAAACGTGCCGAGCTTACGATGACGACGTTCAGGCAGTACGTGCGGAATTTTTCGGCATGATTGCGCTACGAGCAGAAAGTTGATGTGCCGCCAAAAAAGTTTTGACGTGTCAGAAAAAAAAAAAAGCTTTATTGCGCGTTACACAATTTCATGAGCGGCTCTAGGAGCCGCTTATAGTAAAATTGTTACGATTTTGTGAAGTACAGGGGGCCTATGTTCAGCAAATGTTTCGTTTCCCCTAAAAAGAAACTGGACGGAAGTGACGATTCGCATCTGATTGTTTAGAGGCGATACCGTCACTTCCGTTTCTTTTCTGGAGAAACGAAACATTTGTCGAACATGGCCCCCCTGGTAAATGAAAAGTTACCAGTTACCGTCACAATTTAAACCCCGAGACAATGAGAAATAAAATAACGGATAACACAGCTCTTCTTGTGTCAGGGTTTAGAACTTTAGATTATGATGTTTCCTAACCAGCTCACTTGCAAACTTTCGCTCCTTGCAAAGGTCACCGTGTCGCGGTCGGCACAAGCCGATGCCCTGGCGGCGGTGTCTTGGCGAGCATGCACACAGGGTCCACCACCGACCGATTGCCATCTGGCCAGGCTCGCAGCGCGACACTTGCCTGTACCTGGCAGGGATCCCCGAAGGGGCGCTCAGAGCATGCAAACGGCATGAGGAAACGAAAGGCAAAGGGCATTCACATCACGAACAGGGAAAGCTGATGCAAAGGCTTGCGCGAACGTAAACAGCAATTGAACAGTACCGTTGTTCGCTGCTATGAAATGCGTCCTGCAAACTCAGTGATGCGTGGTCCCATCCCTTCCCTACTACTCATACTTTCGCTAACTTTATGGCTACTCTGTTGCGGGTCATGCCGACGAAACAATCATTTGGATACGTAGCAATTGCTGTGAATGGCTGTCGACTCAACCACCAGCATTGTTGTTACCGGTTTTCGATGTTGTCATGTGACGTAGGTGCAAGGCATGTATAGGTAGGAGAAATAACCAGTACTGCAGAAGGATGTCACTTGCAAATCAATATGGCACTTGATGCCGTTGGCTTGCACATAAAGTGCAAGGGAATAAACTGGAGATAACAACACAAGGCTGTCAATTCCACATACACGCATCACTGGTAGCAACACCACCGAGAGTCTACCTTCCACACTAGTTTCCCACAATAAACTTATTTTTCCCAGCAAAAACGCCTGTGTAGAGCAAGCATCATCAAGTGCAAGCTGCTGTCCAGATAATGCAGTATCGGAGGACTGCATGGAATAAACAAAACGACTACATAGAGTCAGCTAATCCAGGAAAACAATTTAGATAGGGTAAACAAACCTACCGAAGAAGTTGTACAGAAATAATTAATAAAGCCAAGTAAACACGACTGTTCACACAGGTGCTTTGGCCACTACAATGAATAGCAGTCAAAGTTATCCAGCTGATCTTGACCAACCACTTTTGCCTTATATTTGTTGTTTTTGTCAGTTCAGTGCTACTGTGTGGTTTGAATTTGACTACACACCTTACCACTCTTGTTTTGTTTTTCTAAAACAGATCGGGAAGAATGTGAAAAACATGGACGTGGGAAGCTGGGTCTTGCTTCCGGGAGACTCGTGGGGCACATGGAGAAACTACGGAGTTGGCGATCACAAAAGGTTCCGAAAAGTAAAAAGGATAATGTTGCATTCTCTTCACCTTATTACCTCTCCAGAATCCTTTTCAAATTTTTGTACCAGCTTTGACTAGTTTTGTGTTTTCTTAAAATAGGGGACTGCTATTCAAGTTCAAAAGCTAACTCGTGTTATGCTGCAGTTCTGAAAATGTGGGACTTTGAAGTGGATGGGAGGGTGTTTCGGCCATAAGTCTGCCCTGTTAGTCCCCATGGCAAGTAGCATATCTGAAGCAAGTTAGAAATTCAGGATAGCAAATGCTTTCTTATATCGAGTGCTTGCAAGAACAGCAGTGTCAGGCATCTTGGTGGCCTGTCCTGCAACATAGCAGATCCCTTGTAATTACTCAAAGGATTTTTTCATCACACCTATAATTTAAAGCTTGTCTCATTTAATTCCACAAATAGCTAAGACAAAGAAAACTGAAAAAAATCTAACTTGCCAAACACGCATAATATCTTTTAGACATCTATATTTCTGTTTTACTTTTTTCTTGCCTTGGATAACTATCAAACTGATTCTTTATTTCACCTCTGTGAAAATTCTTTCAGCGGAGATAAAAGTCATCCTGAAAAAATAATTAGGTTATAGCTACAGTTACCTGATCAAAAATGTAATGAAGTTACAAAATGATAATACCTATTTAATAACTGGAAAAGTATTAATCTCCCGCTGTATTCTTATTGTGAGCAGACATTTTTTTAAATCTGTTTATTGAGTGTTCTCCTGAGATCCAGAGGCATTATACAGGGGAAGTGCAGCAAGAAGTTATAAACTTAAGAAGACAAGTGTTCACACTGCGAGAAAATAGTTATTAAGTGCAGTCTTAAAGGACGCAGCATCCACTCCTTTTGTAGTGGTCCCAGGGAGGTGGCATCAGCCCGGGAAAGCATGAGAAATGGAAGAGGAATTAAACATTTCAATACAGCTCGAAATGCCTACCTTGTGTTGATGATCAAGACGGGAGGAAGCTTGCAGAGTTGCGGATTATTAACTTGCAAATCAGAGATTTACAGTTTTTTTGCCGTAGACATAGAGGAGACTATGACATAGTAGTTTTAATGGAAGCGATGCTGGCAGCGTCATGGTAGGTTGCGAGAATGGACGACCATTATTTTTCGGATCAAAACAAAATACTTCTACAAAATCAATGGAACCTAAAGACAATATAGCCCAAAGCCATCAAATGAGGTGTTTTGCTTGACGGTGCGCATGGGCGCATCAAATTCTTAAGGCCCGTTCCCACACTTGCGTTTGACTACAACCTACTTCAGCATGTCCGGTTTTTCAAAGGGCACTAACAGGTCAAAATTATTTTTTTTCTCTTATCCTAAATGATTGAAAACGATACCTGGACATTACCCTCAAAGTTCGAAACTTGGGAACTCAATATTTGTGAAGTAAAAAAACAATTTCCAAATGCCGAATTTGAAGTTCCCACGCGATCTGCCCCAGTGCAGTGACGTCAAAGATTGAGTCGTCCCGCAACTCGAGTTTCTCTCACGCCTCCGTGTCGTGTTCGCCCGCGTCCCGCGATCAGCCACTCCTTGCGTGCCGCCTATCGCTGTGAGCAGACGATGCTTCACTTTCGAGTTTGAAGTTCTTTTAGGGCTCTTTCAGCGATCTCAAATTCTTCGAAATGGTGTGAGGTCGAAGAGAATGCGCAGTGGGCTTTTGTTTGCGACGTGTGGGGCCACGTCGCGCTGGTTCTGCGTGAAAGGCTGCCCCAAAACCAACGTTACTAAAACATTCAGTTGGGAAACTCGCCCTTGAAACCTCGGCCGCTGGAGTCCAGCGAGACCGAGCTAAATATGATAACAGCGCCACTTTTTAGCGACGAGTTGAAACATGAAAGTTGCTTTATATGGCCACTGCAAGATGGCCCTGCTCGAGATGGTGCCACCGGCCCTTCTGCAACTCGACGGAACCAGTAAGTGCAGCCGTGCAGTTCACGGAGTAATAGCTGTGGGAGAAATGGCAGCGTTGCGATCGCCATTAGCTTGGTACTGGGATAAGGATCGGCACCACTTTTTCAGAGCAGGCTCTATGGCAGTTTCCCAACTGAGTGGTTCTAGTAATGTTGCCCAAAACCAAAACTATGGTACTCAGACACCAAACCCAGTTGTTTTGACCATTTGACGATTTCTTTTTCTAAATCTGAGGGGTCGTCGGGCGCCTAAAAAAGAGAACTTCGTCCTATTCCCCGACTCACGATCATCCTCGGTGCTACATGCGTCAAGCTCCGCCATGTTTTCCGAGGGAGGATAAAAAGCCAGGAGGTGACATCACACCGGACTCCAATTTTCAGTATTTAAAAAAGAAGGGCTGTAGTGCATTCACAATTGCGTTAAAAAACATGTTTTACGAATGTTGCTATGAAATATTATAGAAATGTCGCTTACAAAGCTTCTCAATTTCATAATCGATTACGTCACAAATAAAAAGAAGCAAGGAGGTCAAGGGCGGGAGAGAAGAACAAGAAAAAAAGAAAGGCGCGTGCACGCATGAGGAAATCTTTTTTTGCATTCTCGTATTTGTTTGTTTGTTTATGGCTACAACTTGCATTGCCTTTGACAACAAAAACAAATACGACCTTTGGTGTGTTAGTGCCCCTTTAAAGGGATACTACAACGAAATTTCGGCGCTCATTTTTTAATCTATATGTATTCAAAGGAGCAGTATCACATCGAATATACCAATATCGTGTTAAAAAAGTCTCCAAAAGGAATTTTAAAACAAATTAAACGATTAGTAAAGAGCACCTGGTGGATGTCGCTAACGCCTCGCTTGTAATGCCCGTCTAGGAACCTTGACAGCTAGTGACGGTGAGTGTCTTGCCTCCGGCCACGACGAGAGAAGAGGGGAAGGATGAACTCCCCTCTTCCCGAGAATGCCTTTTGTGTGTCGCAGAAGTCGCTATTGTCCCCCTACAAGATTATAGAAGATTAACCCGTCACTCAAAATTCGTACAAAAGCAGCCGCTTCGGTGGCTGGAACGACTAGGCCATCCTCTCGACGTCAACCTCGCCGTAGCTTTGCTCGTCCCGAGACGACCTACGTCACAATTGCGTTGGATGTCATGTGGTCTCCGCTGGGAGTTCTCCGAGCGCTTGCCAGAGTGGGCCGTTTATGACGAAAAATACAGCCACCAGGCTCAAAATACAAACGTGCGATTGTCATTTACGGATATTGTGGATCATAATCAACCTATTTTTGAACACGACGGGAATATTTCAAATTTCGTTGAAGTATCCCTTTAAAGAAATACTGAACCGAAATTTTGCGCTCACAAAACAAGGCTTGACTGATAGGCGGGATGCTGCAAAATCCAACAACATCGCTCATACAGCAATATCTCTAACGGATCGCCATATTTTTTAGGAAAAGAAAGATGTGCGATTGAACACGGCCGACGAGGTCAACAAGACAAGTTATCTCACGATTCTCATCCTCTTTCCTCCTTGCTTCATCCCGTTGAGCTGGTGAACCGAAGCGAGGAGGAGAGAAGCGAGGCCGCTTCCCCTCATTCTCAACTGTTCCAGGAGGAGTATGGCGTCATAGCCCTCGCTTGCTCGCGCCCTTCTTTTCCAAAAGTATGGCCATCCATTCAAGTCATTGATGTATGAGTGATGTTTTGGAATTCGTAGCGTCCTGTTCAATGCTTCTGCTGCCTTAACTTCTGCTGCCTCGTTAATAAAAGGCCTAACCTGTTATTAAAGGGTAACTGCAAAGAAAAAAAAAGTGTATTTTTAAACAGCCTATTTGGGACAAGCATGTCACAAAACAATTTTTGCGCCAAAAACAAAATTTTTTACAGCAATATTTATTGCGCGAGACTGATTTTAGTTTGCAGCTATTTCGTCCGTTTTAAATCGCGCGCCACAAAGTTGGTATTATACGTCACGTAGCTGCTGCTATACGTCACGGAGTGAAGTATAACAGCCACTCCGTGCGCTTCGAAAAAGCGGGAGTTTCAAATGTGGAGAAGTTGTGACTCCGACTAAATTACGTCCTGTGGCGTAAATATTGCTAGAAAAAATTGTTTTTTCGCGGAAGATTTGTTTTGTGACATGCTTGTCCCATATAGGATGTTTAAAAATACACTTTTTTTTTTCTTTGCAGTTACCCTTTAACGAGAGACTGTAAACGACTTAATTTTCACAAGGACTTAATTTTCGCGAATCGCCTACGATTCGCGAAAAAAGGGTCCCGCAAACAATTCTGGTAAAACGTAAACGCATTGGAATCTATATTGAGATCCCACCGCGTCGCAAAAAGTAGAGCCCGCGAATTATTTCAAAATTTTAGCTTTTATCTAAATCGGGTAATATTGAGCCCGCGAAAAATAAGTCGTTGACAGTTTACCAAAATTGCATAAAACACTTATCTTTTAAGATATTAACGCTTAACAAGCTCCAATAAGAGAATAGAGTGAAATTAGAAAAGAATCGTAATGTAAACTTGCAGGTTACAGCTTTGTTGCCTGTGGGCAACAGCAGGCTAAAGTTTGAAAATGGCTCTCTTGCATTACTGCTATGGATCACTATAAAATGTCAGTAATATCTGCGCATATGATAGCCTCACATGGTCACTTATCGTAAAATGTTAGTGGCAAGAGGAAAACACTTATCCATATTTTTCGCCGTTCCACCGTTCTTGGTCACAGTGTTTTTGCGCACCAAGCTTCTTTTTTCTCGTCAACTATAGTGTCTGCATATCTTTTCACTAGATGGTGGTATAGTTTCGGTCTTCAAGACTGTTGCCAGGCTACTAGATTAAAAAAATGTGATAAAAGCAAAACTATTGAAGAAAAAACATTCCTATGTAGTTTGTTGCCTGTAGACAGCTCTTTTCAACAAAGGCTTAAAAACCGGTTTTTAGCCTCTTCTGTCCCAAGATGTCACAAGTGCGTGAGCTGGCATTTACAGTGCTCAGAGGTCTGCTGATAATCTGATGCTCATAATCGTTTTGTTCGGCAGTTCCTTTTTTCTCGCCAAAGGTGTCCAATAAGCCTTGACCTTGTGACGGCGGCCACCATGACGGTGAACACTCCCACGGCGTACCGCATGCTGTCGGACTTCGTGACGCTGCAGCCAGGAGACACCTTCATCCAAAATGGGGCCAACAGTGGAGTCGGGCAGGCAGCCATCCAGATCGCCAAGAGCATGGGCCTCAACTCCATTAACATTGTCCGCGACCGTCCCAACCTGATCGAACTGAAAGACATGCTCAGGACCCTGGGCGCCGACTACGTCGTGACCGAGGAGGAACTGAGGTGAGAGACCATCCATATCACCCGCCAGAACATCAAACTGCGCGCACAAGAATGTCGACGTCGAGTAGAAGGATTCTGTTTCGTAATGATTGGCGGGACAGGAATGTCTGCAGGTCAAAGCCCGTGTGGGAAGGGTGGCAATGGCTGGGAGGTAATGGTTCCTGGGAACATAGTAGGACAGCCAGTTATACTTCCTTAGAAGCTGTTGTATGCTTCATGTTTCCACTTTTGCCTTTTCCAAGTTCATTTCTCCTTATTTGCCTATTTGTTCACGAGAGTTTGATTTTAGTCCTCCTTAACCTCTTCTTTCTGTCCTTCGCCTTCCTTGAAGAAAACTGGGGTTGAATGTCGGTTTTGCAAGGGCGTTTGTTTCTCAATGATTAATTATCCAGGAAACCAAGCCTGATAACTGCCACCAAGCTCAGTGGCTCTCTAATGGGGGTCCACGAACCCTTTGGTTTGTGGTCCCCCATTAGGCCTTCGTAGGATCCCCAAAACCCTCAACCGAGCGATAAAATATATATATATATTTTTTAAATTGATGTTGACTGTTTAACATGTGCACCAAATGAGTTGCGTTGATTAGTTTATGTTTCAGAACTCGAGGAGTTTGCTTGCATGCATATAATTTTCTTTATTCACCCTTTTGTCATTGTTATCGTCTATTATCCCCCCTCCCCCCCAGTGTGGGGTCCCCATTCACTTCCACTGACCCAGATGGGGCCCCCAAAATGTCGGTTGTTGAAAACCACTGGTGTAGCTCCTTCATGGTTTCCATCCTTTGCTGTCTCACAAACACATGGATATATTTGTCGGTAGCAGCTAGGAGGAGAGCTTTTCAAATTGCAAATTTACTCGAGAACAGCACATACTATTTATAAGGAGAGGCTGACGTGCATGCTAGCCTTCTCTTCCATGTTATTGTGGTCCGCAGAAGGAGCAGAAGCTGAAGAAATGATGAGGCATAGAACATGGTCATGCACAAAACTTATTTAGTGCACTGGATTCTAGGCATGGGAGGTCTGTTGAGTTCGTAGTTACAGTGCAGATGGCCTTCTTTTCTAGAAACTATACTTGTGCCTCGTTTTTTCTCAGGCCCTCTAACCCTTTTGTAGACTACAATGATTGTCTGTTGCCTCTGCTGCAAGAGCCAATTATTGTGTTGATCCTTTTCAGCGGCGCAGCTTTGCTATTGGAAATTACATGTTATGGTCCATTCATGCATTGGCATTTGACTGCATCGAGATATGACTGCGAGTTCCTATGGCATCCAAGAGTAAAGAGAGACTGTATACCACTGCAACATAAGTAGTAGTCATGTGCTACTGTGTGAATGGGCCTTTATATTTTGATTCACACTGTGCAGATCTCAATTTGCATGAACTGCTCTTCAGAAGGGCCCAAATTGGTATATGAAATCATTAGAAATACCGAGGCACAACCTTTCGTATAAATATCCTACGCGTGTCTTCACTGACATCCCAACCAAGATATTTTATATGTCTGCACTTTAGTGCAAGTCCTCTAACGTAACGACGCCCGCCATCCTCAGGTTCTTCTGGGGGCACCCTTGCCTAAATTATGGTGGCTTGAACGCATCTCCAACTGATCTGTTTGCCACGTCCCGAAATCTCGTCCCTTGGTTCCCGCTCGATGACTTTATAGAAATGTCACGTTGTTGCCTCCCGTGATCCTGATGGTGGCAGAGTAGAGGAAGGTGGATGTGGCAGATATCTGTCCTGCTGCAGGTCACTCTCTCACTTGACAATGCACAGAGGTTTAACAGCCAGGAGTGGGGACGGAGCGACGACGGCGGCACTAGCATTCGTCTATACTTTCTTCCGGAACTTCCATCTAGCCTCCGGTATTGCGACGTCTGGTAACATGACACACCAGCTCCCGCGACGTTGTTTGTGGCCACTTTGGGACCACTTTTGATACTTGGGCAGCATGCGGAGTGCGAGTTTGTCTGCTCCTTGAGCGGGGGTTGCGGTGACGCCAGAGCTCCGAGCTCCCGTTGGCTCCGATTGGAAGGATTAGCCCCGAGAAGTTTGTGTGGCGCCCCCTTACGGCGAACCGGGGTGATGTCACGGCGAGGACATAATTTTCCCCCGACTCGCCCCGTTCGCCCTGTGGAGTCTGTGACGACATTAGCTGTCTGCGCGCTCGTTTCTGTTCAATTTTTTTTTGTTTTGTGTGCGTTTTTTGTAGGAAGTGTAAATTTTCATATGTGGCTTTCTTGAGGCACTGCCTGTAGCTGCAGAAGCAACTTCAACCAACGTTTCAGGCATGGTTGACAGGGCAGGCAATGCATGGATCGCAGCTGGTACAGTCGCCGACCGATTTTTCGGATTCCGATAATTCGGACTTGTTCGATATTTCGGACCTAAAGGCGGAACCGTGACTTACCCCATAGAAATAGTGTATATTCACGACCAATGTTTCGGACAGCTTGAAGTCCGAAAGTTCGATTATTCGGACAAAATCGTCGCGAGCGATCTGCGGAAAACACCATCGAGAAGCGGCCATTTTGAATTCTATGTTGTTGGCTGCAAATGGATTGGCTTGGCTTGGCAGTGCTAGTTGAGTACTCTTGAGTTTTACCGCTAGGTGACGCTATGCTAGCCCTTTTTTCCATTTAGCTGCACGTCATCATCATCATCATTATCGTTTTGCTTTGTTTTTCCGTTCCTTCGCGTCCAGTCGCCATTTTGCGCTCTGTTCGGACAACGCTGGCTTGGACGTCATGGCCCCAACTGTTGTTCTGCCACCGCGATGTGTCAATTAGAAGCATAGAAAGTACTCAACCATAACACTAGAAAAGAAGGCAGCGATTCTCAAGCTAACAGAAAGTTGCCGAACAAAAACGGAGGTGTAACCTGAAACGAGGCACCATTTACGGCTTTTTTAAGCCCACTTGGAAGTAATAAAGGCAAGTTTTTCAATCTGCCGATTTTTCGGACTGCTCTATTATTCGGACGTTTTTTCGGTCCCCGCGAAGTCCGAATAATCGGTCGGCGACTGTATATGAAAATGAAGAAACATGGCCACAATTGCAGGAGCATCACTATAGATTTACATTTGACACAATCAATGCTGCTGATGGTGTGAATAAATTGGCAAATTATGTATACTATTTCATGTTTTTTTTGTATCTGTTTTTAAACAAAAACGCCGAAGCAGAAAAGCTCCATGCTGATCGAGCAGCATGTTAAATATAGTCTGGGCTATAAAGAGAGAATCACAAGTGAGACAGTGCAAGTACAGGGCCAAAGTGAAGAAAGAAGGAACATTTATTTATATACATTGCTCGCATTTGACCTTTGCTGTATTCGGATAGTATTTCAATGGACTTCACTGGTGGTGTCTTTGGACTTGTTTACATCAACCCTGAAGTAATGTACAACCAACGTAAGCGAAGGTGTCTAGCCCATTTAGTCCCTTATGATCTAAAATTTAGATTTCATTTAAATCAAATTGTCCTCACGCAAACTGTCACCCTTCACAGGTTCCACATTTTCTGCAACTAGTGCAGCATCTACCACTGGACAGCCGTTTGAATGCTTGCTGTTCCTCCTGTTTTCCTCTGTTGTCAGAGAGTCCAGCTGTATGGAGTTTGGAGGCTGAGGAAGCTTTTGGGGACCTGCAGCAGTGTCTCTTTTAATTGGAAATGACAATTCAAACTAATCGGTGCATTTTCCGAATACACAAGACTGGAATAAAGAAAGAATGCCAGAAAAAAAGTATAAACATTCCAAATTACGGTAGTATTGCTGCGCATATTTTTGGCAGTTCAATACATCTCATACAGGCAACTGGGGGCAATTTGGCCGTTTTCACTGCTACCATACAAACTAATTTCCAGTAACTGGGCATTGTCTAAAAAATAAAGCATGTCTGCATAACTACACAAACTATATAATTAATTCATGAATAAGCAATATTTATGTTAAACAACCCTGCTGCCCGAGCACTTCAAAGGCTTTCAGACCCAGCGCCTTTAAAGGGGCCCTGCAAGAACTTTTTTACTGATTTCTAAATTGCACCCAATCTAAGTGCACTGAACGTAGTAACTTAATGAAACTTTTCTTTTCTCGAATTTCGCTTTATTTTAAAAGTTATAGGCAAATTAAAATTACAAAAACAAGCCAAAAATAACCTCCTTCATGACGTCCTTGGTTGCTTGAGTGGCCGTGAACTAGAGGAGGGGTAGTGGGCTCAACGAGCGGTCAGCGGCTGCCGCGCTCCTTGTGAAAGCACCACTAAAGCATGTTCTGGCTAGACTGTATGAAGCGAGCAGCCAGGGCGGCTCGCATTGCATTTGCTGCGCGATTAAACACTAATTCGGCATGACGCTTGATCAGCCACAAACGACAGCAAACACGGGGTAAAGATCAGTTCAGAACGGGAGCCACTTCGCGCTGCCATACCGCCAAAAGGCCAAACCGCAAGCCAAAGTTGCTCACTGAAGGCCTTGGGAATGCTCGGAACCAGTCGGATCCTCCAGTCCATTCGACCGCACCGCCGCCGCGTACATCCGGGACCTTTCTACGCTTGCCGCTCGTTCGTGCCTGATCCAACCCACTACACCTTTCTAGTATGCGCCGCCTTTTCCACCGCTTGGTGGCGGCTATGTTAACCGGTCATTTCTTGTTTACGTACTTTATAAACTGCATTTGTTTCTTTTCTGATCTAAAATAGTGAACAAAAACTACTTTTATAAATAACTGAAACGGTTCGCGCCACTTATATTTTGTATTTCGACTAAAAAGAAGCTTTTAGCGGCTCTGACCAGTAGTAAGCCCAGGACTAAGGACGTCACATATCGCGCGCTTTCGACACCGCGGGTCGCCCCCGTAGGTGGAGGAGGTTTCCGCGTCGTCCGGTTAAAATATGTCGCACTGATATTTAGTTACTCTCTCCGTGCCCGCTGGCTTGCCCGAACCCCAAGAGACGTGGATGCCGCAA
Organism: Ixodes persulcatus; assembly: GCA_013358835.2. NCBI lineage: Eukaryota > Metazoa > Arthropoda > Arachnida > Ixodida > Ixodidae > Ixodes > Ixodes persulcatus. The sequence continues at coordinate 672,892 of JABSTQ010011474.1, read as the reverse complement.
AAAAGGTAGACGCTTAAAGGAGCTGTGCAACAGTTTCAGTGCTTTGCTTTAATAATTTGGGAGTTAGTGTCTCGACCTTTCTGAAGTAAAGAACAAAAAACCGCTTTTGCCTGCATGTCCTAGTTTTTATTTTAAAAATGGACGAAGATTGAGGTTTTCGGCAACTCTCAACTCCTTCACCATCTTCCGAGTCACGTGCGCTGTGACGTCAATGGGGTTTGCGCGGGGTTCCGGTGAAGCTCTCTCTTTAGAGCCATCAGTGAGCAGCGAGAACTCATCCGCTTGCGACCGCATGACCACGTGCTGGCGGGCGCAACGCGAACAATATGGTGAAAGGAGGAAAGTCTCATCCGGGTCCGGCCATACCCGTCCAGCCCTGTCCTCCTTCCCCTCCGGCTTCTGGCGGCTGTTCGCGGTAGCAGATAGAGCTGACGGTTTTGTGGACCTAGGATAGATGGCGCCACTAAAACTCCGTATAATAAAAGTTTTGTCGATGATACCAGCCAGGTTTTTGGGGCATTTATATTTATGTTGGAATGACAAGATTTATAGAAAAGTTACCTTTTATCGAGCAGGTATTCGCACAACTTGCTATCTTTCTACAAGACCCCCATAGACGTCGCGCCGCGTGTTTCTCATGGACGCCGCTTGCGGCTGCAGGTCGGGGAAGATTCTCATTTTTGCTTCGCGATTACGCGGCAGAATCGCAACATTTCGAAGGAAGGAGGTGTGTTTTCTGTCCTTTGTGACAAGGTGAACAATATCAAAAGTAGAAAATGCCAATTCTTTCAACGTTAAAATCGTTGCACAGCTCCTTTAAATATGATTGCAGGGCCCCTTTAAAGCATCTGCTAACCAACTCATGCAGAGTGGCACGCGCAGAGTCGGGGTCGCGAGCTAATTTGCCGACCGCCAAACGCCTTTGTTATAAATGCCATTTGAGATGTCTGCAAGGCGGGATGTAATATTCTCCTAACTCATGAAGGTAAAAGCGACAAGCACGCTTATAAAAGGTGCGGAAACACATCGGTATCGGCCTAACCCAGCGTCTTGTACACCGGGTAAACCAGGTCCCGCTCCTCGAAGTGCTTGCGGCACACAACGGCCAAACCAGGAAACCGTGGCAGGGAAGCAAGCCAGATGCGAGATCGCGAAGCGGAGTCCTTCCCCTGACGTCATGGTACACCTCACCCTATCAGGGCGCGGCGACCGCAGCGACGCTTGTGTTTGCTCTCGGGGCTAATAGTGGGTAGACCTGAAGGCAGCTAGCATTGAGGTCTATCCACTATCTCTCCATCAGAGCCGATGGTGGTGCCGATCCTTATCGAGCTTGGCGTTCTGACGTCGGAGCAACCCCTGCGCAAGGAGCAGACGAACTCGCGCTCCGCATAGGGTGGTAAACACACCAGGGCTGGTAAACCCACCAGTTGAAGACACATTCCAGGCACCATACCTAAATTAAAAAATTGAGCCTGCATTTCGGTGCCAACTAATGCCAGCCCCTTTGGGGTTCTCTCCCCTCTCGCCGTCTCCTCAAGGACTCCAATCATGAAGGAGATCTTCACCGTGGTGCCACCGCCAAAACTAGCCCTGAACTGCATCGGCGGCAAGAATGCCACCGACATGATGCGGCACCTGGCAAGGGGCGCTACGGTCGTCACGTACGGCGGCATGTCTCGCCAGCCAGTCACGGTCTCCACCGCGGCACTCATCTTCCAAGACATCCGGGTGGTCGGGTTCTGGAGAACCCAGTGGGCCAAGGAGAACGCCAACACCAAGGCTGACGACAAGATGTACGAGTACCTGGCCAAGATCTCCATGGAGGGAAAGCTCCAGCCACCCGCCCACAACCTCGTGCCCTTCGATAACTACGAGGACGCGGTCAGGACATCCATGGAGTCGTTTGCCGGAGCGAAGCAGATTTTGGTGATGGCCTAAGTTTGCTCAAGGTAAGAGCCGACGTGTATCGCAGTGAGTTGGACTCTTCTATAAGAAAACTGCCTAGAGGGAAGGTGCCTAGAATGCCTTGGAAGAGGGTCATTGGAATTGTATGTTACAAGGAAAATACAGATTTGTTCTGTCAGTCAAACGGCGTCGTCGGTTCCATTTCGAAACAAAACATCTGGACGAGTCTGTGCTATACTCTGTTTCACCTTACGTCCGAGCGTAGCGGATGCCACGAGCCATTGGAGCCAATCCAAGGCTGTGAGAGTGTCTCGTGACCTTGGAGAAGGGGCACAGCGACGCGCGGAAAGCGTATCACGGGCTACGTCAACAGAGCGGGATTGGCCAGGATAGCTCATTGCGTCCGCTGCGTCCAGACGAAGGTGAAACGGAGTATAGAAGCACTGCGATTTCCATAAATTTTTCTAAGTGTAATACTGTATTTTCCGGACTACAGTCGCCGACCGATTATTCGGACTTCGCAGGGACCAAAAAAACGTCCGAATAATAGAGCAGTCCGAAAAATCAGCAGGTTGAAAAACTTGCCTTTATTACTTTCAAGTGGGCTTAAAAAGCCGTAAATAGTGCCTTGCTTCAGGTTACGCTGCGTGCCTTGTTTTAGGTTACGCCTCCGTTTGCGTTCGGCAACTTTCTGTTAGCTTGAGATTTGCTGCCTTCTTTTCTAGCGTTATGGTCGAGTACTTTCTGCGCTTCTTAACGACACATCGCGGCGGCAGAGGAACAGATTGGGCCATGATGTCCAAGCCAGCGTTGTCCGAACAAGACGAGAGACGCAAATTCACGACCGCAATATGGCGGCTGGCGACGGAGGGATGGAAGGAAACAAAGCAAAATGATGATGATGATGATGACGTGCACCTAAATGGAAAAAAGGGCTAGCATAGCGTCACCTAGCAGTAGGATTCAGGAGTACTCAAGTAGTGCTGCCAAACCAAGCCAATCCATTTGCAGCCAACATAAAATCAAAATGGCCGCTTCTCTGTGGTGTTTTCCGCTGATCGCTCGCAACGATTTTGTCCGAATAATCAAACTTTCAAACCTTGAAGCTGTCTGAAACATTGGTCGTGAATATGCCCTATTTCTATAAAATAAGTCACTGTTCCTCTTTTAGGTCCGAATTATCGGAGTCCGAAAAAACGGTCGGCGACTGTATACCTACATGTTTACAAGTTAAAATTTTGCCTTGTATGGACTATCTACAGATTCGTACTATACAAGGTTTCATATTTTTCTAGATCGTTCACTGTGACAAGACGTGAAGAATTTTATGAATAACAGAATATATTAATAATGATTTATGTATGATACAAGCTTCTTTGCGAGCTAATACTACAGCAGGCATTGGCCAATATGTGCTGTGTATGATAATTTTTATGTCGGGTTAGACACTAAGTGCGGACTATGCATCACGTGCGGACTACGCACCGGGTGCAGATTACCTAAGCAAAAACTGTTATTTTTTACTCTAAATTTGCCTATAGTCTGTAAAATACAGTACTATGATTAAGTGTTCCATTAAGTATGCCTTTTCTCTATGTTAGGTGCTTGTCTGGTCACTCGTTTCATATCACACACTTTGAACATATAAAAAAAAAGGCAAGTATGCTTACAGCGAAAATAGTTCATGGGTGAATGTTTATTCTCCATGAAAGTCTGAAGGCCACAAGTGTTCAAACATGATGTAGGGGGCTTGTTCCATCGAGCCACGGTAGACATGCATTATGATACGGTGTAATACACTCAATGTGATCAGTGCAATACATGCAACACAATGTTAAAAGTAATAGCCTACCTGACTCGCACTGCTGTTCTCAACTACCAGTGAAGATCTGAAATATGTGACTCGCACTACGAAAAGTAAAGAGGGTAGAAATCTGCATCCAAAAGCAGAACCCTCCTGCTCGAAATTGACTGCTTTGAAACTTTATTTGCTGCAATCATAAATAGACATTTTAATCTGTTTTGCCTGCAACAGCGCTACTATTATAGAATTGAAGTAAAGTCAGGAGGAAGCTTTTCTTTTTTTTTTTTAATTTCTCAAAGCTGCTGCAATCAAAATAATACTGAGAAACATTCTGCTCGCAAACCAGGCACACGGCTAGGGCTCATGAGGTACGTCAAGCCAGTTTTCTGCGGGTTGGTACAGGAATCCATCCAGGCACTAGTATAAAAAATAGGCTATGAGGACCCAACCACATCTCACTACTGCTTCTCAATATTTTACAATGCAAAATGTATAGACATCAGGTCTCATTTAGGCAGCTCAATAAAGACGAGTGACAATTCAAAGCGGCCCATACAATAATGGTCACTTTGGTGTTGATAACTGTACAAATGCTACTAGTATCACAATGAAGCACGCCTAGCTCCGGCTCTCACAATAACGAGCCGGGCCGGAAAGGCGACGAGGAATGAAAGACTTGGAATTCGGCCTCGAAGAGGACGACGCACCGGGCGAGGCAAACGCACAGAGAACGACCGACGCACAGTTTGCCGTCCCTCGCCATTTGTTCCGATGCACTTCGTATCACGGGCTTTTCGGCGCCTTCGTCGGCGTCTCGAGCTGAGTGGCCGACGCACGTGCACTGCGAGCAAGTTCAGAACCTGGTTCCCTGGTCGCCCTTTTGGAAGCTCTCCATCGAGATGGCTTCCGTGATGGTGGACTTGCTCCCGTGGGGGTCCTCCTCGCCCTTCTCTTCCTCCAAGTCGTCCTCGTAGAAGTTGGTGATGCGTCCGCTGAAGAAGACGACCGCCACGTAGCATAGGCTGGCCACGGCCAGGAACACGACGGTGATCAGGTGCAGGGAGAAGCGCAGCTTTTCGATGTCGTACAGCCAGCAGTTTCCCCTGCGCCCGCACTTCTCCTCCCAGACGAGGCAGGACGAGTCGAGGATGGCGCCATACACCAGCGGGTACGGGATGAAGGCTGCAATAGTGGAGCACACTTTTTTGTAATCTGTCGAGCGCGAGAACAGTTTGGTCTCTCGGATTCTGAGAGGCAGCTGGTAGGTTTGCTCTAGAGCCGCTAACTAAAAATAATGACACTTCCGACACCTTGACGCTTAGGGTCACTGTTTCCAGTTGTCCGAAGCTTTATCTGATGTCACAGAAAGCCCTTTTCCGTCCTCCAGAAAGGTTGAAATGGTTTGTGACACAGCAAGCAGCTTTCGCCTGGGCTTTGTGACACCGTGTCTAAAGCTGAGAAAGTTGAATTTCCGAATTGTAGCTATTGCCAGTTGTGTCCGTTTTGACTAGTCAATCTGGACGAGCATTGTACCGGCATGCAGTCGTGTATCGCTGCAGCGTGACGCACGTTAAAGACCCGAGGCTAGCGATTGTACTGCTCTGGTTAAATTTTTCATCTACTGTGTCGCCGCACCTCACAGGCAGAACGACCTTAAGCTGCATAAACGCAAACATCAAACTTAATTTTTGATCTGGTTTTTTGCCTTGTTTTTTTGCACTAGGCAACAAAATGGCGGCACTCACGAGACAGCGGGGGGATAAAGTATCAATGCCCTAAGCTTAGCTTATTTTAGTGGCTCTAGTTTTCTGTGCACGTGCATCATTCGCAGTGTCTGATTGAATTGTTCACGACTATTACATGTGCTGTAAACAGAGTTCTAGGTTCTCCCCGAGTTTATTGTTTTGAAAACTTGGAGGATCTCATTTGGAGTTTCACTTTTAGGGGCGAAGCTCCTTACCCCCCATTCACACTGGAAGCGGATCCGCGTTCGCGAAGCGGTTGCGAACGCGGTTGTATAAAGATCTAGTACAATTGCACGCGCATTTGATGTCATCAAATGCGCGTGCAAATGTACTGAATCCTTATACAACCGCGTTCGCAACCGCTTTGCGAACGCGGATCCGCTTCCAGTGTGAATGAGCCCTTAGGGGCTAGCCATGTCCGTCCGCCGTCCGCCGTCCGCCGTAGGCCCGGCGTCGGGTGCTCGTGCTTCTGGTCGTGAGATCACGTGCTCACGAGCACGTGAGCACATGCTCACGTGCTCGTGTAGGGAAAAAAAAAAATTGGAAAAAAAAAGATGAAAAAAATTATGAAAAAAGAAAAAGAAGAAAAAAAAGAGTATAGGGTTCTGAGATGCCATCCCATCTGTCTGCTTAAAAAAAGAAAAAGAAGAAAACCACACATTCTACTGACATGAATGAAAAGGCTCAAAGAAAAAGAAGAAAAAAAAGAGTAGGGGGTTCTGAGATACCATCCCATCTGTCTGCTTAAAAAAAGAAAAAGAAGAAAACCACACATTCTCCTACTGACATGAATGAAAAGGCTCGGCATGCTGCGGCTCGGCGTCTATGCAGACAAGCACCACCAAGCTTCGCCCCAAGCAACATCATTCACCACGTGGAGATGCGGTCAATTTTTTATTGTAGAAGCTTCCATTTAGTATCCAAGTTTAATTTTGTCATATATCAAAAGGTCCAAGTTTTTAAATAAAAGACTTCTAGCCTTTCCGCTCTGGTGAAGAAGGAACACCAGCGAAGCTGTACTATGGTGGGAATGAAGTACTGAGCGAGTGTTGATGATTAACCGATTGTTGTTAATTGTTCAAAGTTACTAAGGAGACTGGAGTGGCCTCCTCTCAAGAGGTTTGATCTGACACTCCATCAAAACTAGGGATGTTGCAAACCTCACGAAGTTCGAGTTCGAAAGGTTTAGATGTGTTTGAACCTTGCTAAGGTTCGAATTTGAAAAGTTTGCAACTTTAGAATCTTGCTGAGGTTCAAATATGAATAATTCGAAAAGTTTTAGGCTTTTGAATGTTTGAGTTTGAAGATATTGCATCTTATTTATAGATAGTTTGAAAAATCCGAACATTTCGAATTTATTCAAGTGTGAAATATTGAATATTTCAGATTCTTTCCAGGTACAAGTTCGAAAAGTGTGAAAGTTTCGATTTTAAGTTCCTAGTCTGAATTTCACAAATGGAAACCGAATTCCGTAGTTTCGAACTAAGTTATCTTTAATTCACCTAAAAAATTGTGAAATGTGCTACAAAGTTTTCTGAAAACTTTGCCCATTTCTCTTACACCGTGAATATACTCCTTCCTCTTCAGTGCTGTAGTACTGATGGTACTACCTGCATTACCCGTTATTTGTCGTAGCTTATAAAACAAGCCTTGAACTGGTTGAACGGTTCATCGAAAAGCCCTGAGGCAGTCAGGTGAACATACTTCCTGCTCATATGTAGTAGTAGTAGCAATTCGATCAAACGTCGCCGAAATGCAATGCTGGCATAAGACAACTAAATATGCAGGACAATGCATTCACATAAAGGCATCTAGGCTTCCCGAATACGTTTAGTTGCTCTGGCCGTTTATTTTTGGCGGGATGACCCTTGAGATGGAGAAAACACTGAATGCAGGCACAGCACCCGACACAAGTCAAAGTGGAGGAGAATGCGACCTGACTAAATTAGGGGTCCACCCGGCCTAATACAGCTGATCAGGTAATGACCGGTTGTTATCGGGCTAAGCTTATTGCCACTGCCTGAAACTTTTCTTCAATGAATGGAGATATCTGCCACTCTAAAATGCAGCCAGTCACTAATGATAATGAAGTGAGTGCCGATTCAGCGCTCACTGTAGCATGTCGGCGTTGCTCTCCTCGTGCGCCTTTCCTTGACGCAAGGAAATCGAGGGACTTGCGTTCAAGAGCAACTAATGCTATAAAGGACGCTCCCAGCAAAGCGCCTCAGTTGAATTTCAAGCCTTTAGATCAGGTATCTGTTGGCCTACAGGTTACCTTGGGGCAACCAACGCAGTTGTGCGCGGTGGAGGCTCTGTGTAGAAGTCGAAAGAGAAAGGTGTGAGGTACGAGGCTGAGACCAATCCAAAGCGATCATTCAGCACTTTACAAGCGTACCGTTTGTGGCATGATCAGCTAACGGTAATACTCTGAATGCAATTTCAACTCCAGTTCACACATTAACATCAATTGTGTTATTTATTATTTGTTTCCTGGAACCTATGGGGGTGAACTTGGTTCAAACTTTGTCAAACTTTTGTTAAGAAGTTCGAAGTTTGTCAAACTTTTGAACTCGCAAGTTCGAAAATCGTAGAATTTCTTAGCGTAATAAGTTTGAAAACCTCGGATTTCATTGCGTGAAAAATCGGAAGTTTTAAAACTATTGAATTTTTCAGCAACAAAAATTTGAAAGTATGAAAATTTTTGGATTTCCCTTGTAATAGGTTTGACGTTTCGAAACTTTGCAAACCTTTTGAACCCCTTGGTTCGATCTTCAAACCTTAGGTTCGGAAAAAGTTTGCGGCATCTCTAATCTAAACTTATGTAAAGTTCTGTCTCTCTCTCTTTTTTTTTCTTTTGTCATTGTGATTTTGATATAAGTATTGGAGTTATTTGGATAAATCCTAAGTGAGAGAAATTTTCAATGTATTTTTGGTTGTTTCTAAATGCCATTAACCGTAGCAATGGAGCATGCATATTGATAACATTGTTTTTTGACTGAGAGCTTACTAAAAGGGATGAATATTATGGACACAAACCTAATCGCATTGGACACTACAAGTATAATTCGAAGCTAACTGCATTAAAATCTGCACTTTTTTGCACCTCGCTAAGAGAAGTCGTTGAGAAACGCCAAATATTATTGCCCTAGTCAGTTTCCTAGTAGTCTCACCGACTTCCTTTCAGTTGTGAGAGAAAAGCAGGAAAAAACTGCTGAATGCTAGTTTCTGCTCTAACCATGCTTCTAAAGCACAATGCTGTGGAGAGCCACCTGTAGCCATTACTGAGTGTGAAAGAACATGGTGTCTCTTTCGAACAGCTTTCATCTAAATTTAAGCTCTATTCCTTTCCTGAGGTCTGCCGTGCTCGTGTAATCAGCGCCCGTATTGTATTGAAACACTATCAAAGGTAGCGAGCTCATTGTGAAGCCTGAAGAGCCCAAGACACTTCCTATTGTTCCATGCTTTCTACTATACTTTTTGTTGGCAAGCCCTGTAGAAAATCACTCTTATCATAAAATATTTGAAATACACTTGAAGGGCAAATTTTCTGTGAACCTAGCACAGCCACTTAAAGGGAAGCTGAAGTGGTTTTGTATTTCAGGACACACTTAAATCATCTTCATTTGACCTCCAGGCTCTCGAATATAGAAATTATTTTTTAATTTGGTGCATGGAGGCTGCAGAAAATCATTTTCCGGAGGGCGACGTCACAAAAGGAGTTTTCGGAATCTCTTCTTGTGCATCTTCAGTGCCTTTCAAAGCTATGCACGTGCACTCTTGCTATTTGTAAAAAGGGCAGAAAAAAATTGAAGACGTTCACAATTCTCTGTAATGCGAAATTGGAGCATAACGCTTGATGAGGAGGAGGGGAGGGTATGCCTCTCCTCCCCCTCAGTATCCTCCTCTCCTGCTCTCCTCCTCGACTCCCATTTAGCAAACATTTTTCACTAAATTTAGCGAAAATTTTCTTGCCAAGTTTAGCGGGGAAATTTTCCCGCTAAGTTTAGCGGGTTAAGTTTCCGCACTAAATTTAGCGGGAAATTAAGTGAAAAGTTTCTTGCTAAATTTAGTGGGAATTTTAGCAAAAATTTCCCTGCTAAATTTCTCCGGAAATATTTTTCTGCTAAATTTAGCAGGTTAAGTTTCCTCACTAAATTTAGCAAAAACTTTCCTGCTAAATTTAGCAAAAACGTTCAGCTAAATATAGCAAGAAATTTTCCCACTAAATTTAGTGGAAAATTTAGCAAAAATTTCTCCGCTGAATTTTCCCACTAAATTTAGCAGGTTACGTTTGCCCGCTAAGTTTAGCGGATTGAGTTTCCTCACTAAATTTAGTGGGGAAATTTACGTCACGTGGCCTCAACACCAATTCAATTTCTCCACTAAATTTCGCGGGAAAACTGTGACGTCCCATAATGCAACGCGTGGCATTACGCTGACGACGACGCTGACGATGCTCAACCCGAAAATGGGCGCCTGGGAGCTGCACTTTAAAAGACGTCATGACTGGTGCCAGTGCGGGGGAATATACCTGGCAAGCTTGCAATTGCACACGCGGCCCTCAAGCGACTCACGCTTGGCGGCCGAAAGTTCTTATGATGTAACGACTGGTCAAAGGTTTTTTTTGTTTTCTCGCGTATAGTTACATCTTCGGGGAAAACGAATGTGATATTCAGATTCACGGGATAAAACTATGCTAGAATCAACCTCTATCTCATTTTTTAAAATTAAAGTGCAGCCTCTGCATGTCTTAATTTGTTTTCTTTAAACAATCACAGGTGTTTTTTTTTTTTTGTTTTTTTTTTTAAGGATTTGGTGTGGATGCTTACCAAACATGTTTAGCAGGGACGATGTCGTTCCAAGAGCCATGCTTTTGTCAATTGGATCCACACACCTAGAAAAGGAGAATATCAATCGACACAATTATTATTAAGGTTGGGATGAAAAACATATTTTGCAGAGAAGCATGAAAATGAGCATTATGTAAATTCTATTCAGCATCTGGTGTGCTGGCTGCCCGTTAAGGCGTGTATGACTACTGTAGTGCAGCCACTGCTATGAAGTCTTCACCATGCACCAGATGCAGCAGCGCATGAAAATGAGGTGCAAAAATACCCTTCAGAATAGATTTCTGCTCAAGTGGTGAGTGATCAGCCTGGCTTTGGCCTGAATTCAATAACATTCTATAGTTGGGTTCCTTACTCTTGGAGAATAGAAATGATTTCATGTTTTCCTATGTTTACATACCAGTTTATGCCAGTTGCCCAAAGAACCTTCAGTTGATGACCTCGATTATTTTGATGTGCTGCTGCAAAAAGTTGTGTTCTGTGACTACTTGTAGGAATGAGATATCCATGCTCAAAGGGTTCTCATTGTAATTGAAATCAATTAGTTCATTTCTCCATCAGAATGGAGGGGACTGAGAGAAAAATCCCCAGGAAAACAGCTTGCAGGTTCTCAGCTCCTAACAGTGGCAAGGAACAACCACTCATTTCACAGAGAAATCAAGATAGAGGAAAGAATATGTCTTGTATTCAAGAAAAGAATGGTCAATACATGGGAGTGACATACTCAACATCAATAGATGTCACACCAAACTAAATATGTACAAATAAATAAGAACATCCGCTGATCTCAGACTTTTAATTGGCACGTCCACGCACAAAAGACAAGCGTTTCCCCTTTTGTTCTGCCTCCATTCATGATGCATCTTCTCATTGCGTGAGTGTCTTTTTTTAACGCATGCCTTTATCTCCCCTATGGTTTACTTGATGGCCCCGAGTTTGCAACTTGGCACATAAACCAATTATGCCCACAATGCCTTTCAGTTCACATCTTGCTGCATGTGACGCCTCAATTTAATCCCCATCTTCTTTGACGGTACTTCCTGGGGAAGCTTACGAGGACGGTACTCACCTCAAATAAATGAGCATGCTTCCAATGCGGCCAGTTGAGCCTAAAAGTTGACCGGCAATTACAATCATCAGGAAGAGGCTCAGCTTGTTGCATGTGGAACCGCAGAGACCTGGCGTCACGTAGGAGCTAGCCTCCGCAACTGCCGTCGCGATGCAGCTGCAATTGCTGTACACCTGCAAGTTGGCATGACCACATCTAGTTCAACTTTTGCACATTCTTTGGCAGCGCTAGAAAAACAGCGTTAACCGTGCATGTTCTATGTCATCCTCGTAGTTCAGCCTTGACTTCTTTTGATACGAGGGCTCTCAACCTCGAGGATCCCGAGGAACTCAAATTTGCCTTGAATGGCAGCAAAGGAACCTCCTCTGGTCTCGACGTTGATCCAGTAAAGCAGTGCAGAAGCTTACAGAACTTCTCAACTATGATGCAGTTACTGAAGTGTTTTGCTTTAGTTATGCATTAATGGGTGCCTCAGGTCTGCTAAAATAGTGCTTAAAATGGAAGAGAACACTTTGCTGAGGGACAGTTGAGGAAATTTATGAGCTTGGGGAACCCATGAGGGTTTCCCATAAGTACCTTCATGGGTTCCTAAAGAAACATCAATGGATTTTCATAAGGTTCAGAAATTACATATTTATACTTGAGTGTGCAGCAGTGTGCACGAAAACTTGCATCCAAGCAATCTGCCCGTTTTTGTTTTCCCCGAGCTCGGGGCTCTGAACTTGTGATTACCTAACTAGCCCCGGCAGCATGTTCCATCAATTTCAGAGGGGATGACAGCGTCATGGTCTTGCTCTGTGATACTACAGGTTTAATGAAATTGCACCGAGATCAACAGTAAGCAAACCAGGTGACATACCGTTTGGTTGCTTGGCGACATAGACACGTCCTTGCAGCCGGCATGGCAGGGTGAGAAGAAGCTGGTGAGTTTGTCGCTTGAGCAAACGGGCTCATAGATCTGGGTGGTGCAGTCACAGTTCACGTTGCACGCAGCCACGAGAGATGTCCTGCAAGCGAAGTTGTCAACTGAGATGCAACAAATGTAAAACCGTTTGATGAGATTTGAGACCACTGTGCCACTGCACCTTTAGCCAATCGTTGGAGACACTATGACTGATGGCAGAATGGTGTTAGGTACCTGTACCTCACATCGCACTGGCTAAAAGGTCTGACTTTCTTTGAATGTGCTGGCTGACTCGACAAAGGACTGTGGTCACCTCCCATATGTCGATGCATGCTTTTGTTTCCAACTAAAGTACCCAGAGCACTGAGTGCTTTGAACACAAGTATGGGCACAAGGAAACCATTTTTTAGGTCAAAATATAGGCAACATTGTATAATTACTGCATTCTTTATGTGGGCATAACGTCAATGTTCACACATGACACACATAGACATCTATATCAAGTGAGTTGGGAATCTATCTCACGTCTGGAGACGATTTTAACAAAATTGTGCTCACGTGGCGTTGGTGCCGGGGCTGACTCCCGCAACGATGGGGTTGTCGCACCCGATGAACATCATTGCGATGAACCCGGCCGTGAGGGCAATCTCGACAAGGGCAGAGTAGCCCGCGAGGATGGTGGGCCGTGGCCTCAGCCGGTGGACTGCCACAGCGCCCACCATGATCCCCACCATGGTGGTCACCACCTTGGCTCCTCCTGTGGGAACCAACATTGTGTCTGACCTACAGTGCTTGTGAACTGTCCGCACTACGACACACACGCTAGGGGAAGCGGAAGTTTTTTTTTTTTCTTAGTTGTAACGGAAACTCGATTCCATGTTGTTCTTTGTGGTTGCTTGCCTGCAGCAACATACTGGCATTTTCTTGGAAGGTTCTTTCTAGCTGCTATAATTTGTTACAATTTTGATTTATAATATAATCACAAATTTATTAATTAATCTAGATATATGTGGCTCGCAAGCGATGTGGCAGTATCTGATGTAGCTTTTGTCACACTGGGGTATTGTAAGGGTGCCTGAAATGAGCATATTAAAGTGAAGGAAATGATTCTTTTTATGGTGAAAGAAATGATTCTTCCTATGGTGGTCTGGCAACTAACACAAACCCATTTCGTTTGCAAGGCAGTGCATTTTTTTTAATGCACTGCCTTGCAGTGTTTTGAGTCATTTTAAAACAGATCTTTTTTTTTTTTTTTCATCACTGTACTGGGATTGTGGGCAGTTTCTGTTTTGTTTTATAGGAAAAATATTTGTAATTGTGGTATTAGTCTCATATATGGATTGTTGAAGGACACTATTTTGTGGTAACTGTCATTTGTTTTTATTGATCCCTGCAACTCACTATGTTGCACTGATGTGATAGCTGTGCCAAGGTACTCGTCGTCTTGCATTCGACTACCTTTCACAAAGCTGAGAAATTTGCGACAACATTGTGCCAAAGTTAATTGATTTTTCTCAATAATGAAACCCAGTCTATTGGGCCATTACATAATTACGTGCAAATTTTTTTACACTTCCAATGATTGATTCGAATATGAATTAGGTAATAGATTATATGTTCGCATTGAGCACTGGCAGTAAGAGGAAATTTCTGATCGAGGTCGATGTTTGGAAGGTTATTAGCTCGCTCCTCACCATACACTGGCGCACTGCAGCGAAGCGGCATTCACAGAGTGGGCGGCGCAAGAACTGCGATTTGTGCTGGCTGCGCTACTTTTACGAAGCTTAGCGCACTTCGTCTACACTTTGCGCCGCATAACAAGGTGTCATGCGAGCATGCTTCTCTCTTCGTGCGTGAGGCTATGGAAATGACCTTCGTCCCTTCCGGAAAAGTCACGCAGCGCGATCCTGTGCATCTCGCTTTGCCGCAAGGCTACCGCGTGCGTGGGTGAAAAGTGCTCTTGGAGCGAAATGGCGCGCGCATTTCCGTAATGTGTACAGTACTGCATTTTCCCAACGATATTCCGTGGACTGTCTACAGGCGTAAACTGTACACATTTTTTTTTTTTTTCCATTTTATTTCAACCAAAATTTGGTTTTGCGGATTATACACCGGGTGTAAATATGGTATATAGAAGCATCTACCCATCTCGACACCTGTGCAAAGCTTCAATTAATCCAAGAATCCCAGAATGAGTTGCATCATATATGTTGCTCATTTTCTGTTTCCTTGCAATCTCTTACCTGTGTAATAGCTGGCTTTGGATGCAGATTGCCCAAACTGGAACTCCACATATTTGGTGAAGGCTGTCCCATAGCCCGCGGTGGCGTGAAAGACCACGAAAAAGAGAAGTCAAACATTAATACGAGAGCTGTTTTTTTGTTCAACCTCCGATGAACTGGGCAGAAGAAAAAAATAATAGCCATGAAGAATGTTTTATTATACACAACATTTGAATACATACTGTAGCTACTTCTCCACATAACCATTGCATAAACTTAGTCAATTATCATGACGTGGCACTATCTTTTGGATGCCCTCCTCAAAGAAGGTTACTGTGTGGGTTCTCAGTTGTTCCATCACGCGTTAGCATAACCGTCAGTCGCTACAGACGTTCTTCCCTGACTCCCATCATCATGGACATATCATGTTAGTCCTCCCCGGAACTTCATGCAGTTTCCCCCATTCACATTACACATTACATTCCTTAAGGAGGGCATCCAAAAGTTTGGCACTTTATGATGAGGGCCTAAAAAGCTGCGGGCGATTACGTGAAGGAATAGCTACATGTATGTATCTTAACTTTTCTGTTTATGTACACATATAACAAATTTTCTTTTCTTTATACACAGTTCGTCGGATGTTTATCCGCTCAAGAACATCGGCAACTCTGCTATGTCGAATCTGGACAAATCGCGACGGTAGCCTAAGTTAGTAGAAAGAATCTGAAAAAGGAACCTGCCGGAAAAGTGGCGGCCGATATTTCGCTAGGGAACTTAGCAGATCCGGTGTCCCGAAGAAACTATAGGTCTCTGAGCAAGACGTTGGCTAGTACTATTTTGAGGCTTCCAGGCAGTTCTTCTGCAAGTTCTTCCTCTCAGCTCAGTCTACATTCATGATTTGTTTTAGCAATCCTCCCACATAACAAGCGGTCTCGGAAGTACACCGTATCATGGTATAAACATTGATGGTGATTTCATACCTTTACAAATGGCGAAATTTATGAAGGGATGTTTCTCTGGGCCGTTCTCCGTCTTGAGACCGTCTTTGGATTTACTTTTTGAGAGCTTCTGGAGATTGTTCACTTTGTAGTGCTTTCCCGACGGCAGGATCCGTGGGAAGAGCATCATGGGAAGAGCGACGAGCGCCAGCCCCATGGCGAACAGGATGTAGCCCATCCACCAGGCGCCAACCCACCGCGGGTCTCTCGGTGTGATGCCAGGGTCATCTGGAAAGGTCATTCAGATTCCACTTGTGTAGTGTGGAACGTGATACTCACCTTTTAACACAGAGCGCGTTTTATCAACCGAATTCCGTGAGAAAACCGTCACGAGTAACCGTCACGTGACTCTGGCGTCATGATGTCACGTGTATCATGGCGTTGCGAGATACCATGACGCCGTGTGACATCACGGTGACGTCACGTGACATGACGTCACGTTACACTGACGTCATATAACATCACGTGACTCTATTACCATGACATCGCGTGACGTTTGAAATCACGTGACGTCATGATATGCAACACCCAGCGTTATAGATTAACTCAGTTACGGAATCGCCCATAGACACTGGTTGCACGAGCAGTACCCCTCTCTCCATCCACGGCTCGTCTCCCTCACCCGTCGTTTGACGTGCCATCGGCTTGAGGATGGCTGCTATCGTAACTGCAGTGTATCATATAGAACGCATATGTTTTGATGCACAGCGTCCAGCTGACGTTTCACCGTACTCTATACAATGCACAGTTTTGCAACGACACTCTATAGATGGCTCTTCAAATGACGGGAGGCGGACTGAAGTGAGGGAGGGGAGGGGGGGGGGGGGTACCCCCCTTCGCGGGAGTTCAGCAGCTGACCTAATCTAGTAACGTTGGTGACACCGCGACATCACGGTACACCATGATGTCATGTGGCATCACAGTTATGTGACGTCACGTGACGTCGCACACGGCATGTGTCCAGCTCATTCACAATACATTCTGTGCTCCTTGGTCTCTGTCAGCATGATCAAGCTGTACCAGCCGAGACGCAGCCGACGCTACGAGCTGATGGGACCAATCAGGCAGCATCAAAAGCTCACCATCATGGTTTTCCTCATGTTTCTGCACGTGTTCCATCATCGCTGATCCAATAATAAACAGAAACAGTCTAGTGACCTGCGCTTCCGGCACTGTTTGATTGATCTCATTAGCTCGTAGCGTACGCTGCGTCTGGACTTTGGCTGAAAGGAGGTATTTTGTATTTTTTACTACTTTTAAGTAACCACTGCGCAGAATGACTACAGATTTCATATTCCTTAAGCATGGAAGAGCAATCAGGTTTTGCTTACAAACACTGATTTTCGCAAAAGGTGCATTTATAAGGCCAACATTCCTCTTGCTTCTCTTGACAACGGACAGTTCACTTAGTTGCGCTTGCCGTATGTTGAACAGAAATGAGCTACAAGCTTAATGAGAAGCAGAACAGGAAAAATAAATGCAAAATCAAGTAGCCGATTTGTGATCCTGAGAAGTCACACTAGAGACATCTCCTGAGTATAACTCTCTAAGTCAACGCACTCGAATTCGTTTCTGTGATTTGCCACAGAATGTTGAACGTGCAGGGGCGACTCGGAGAAAAGATTTCGCGTGCGTAGCATTGACGGCATCGACTTAAGACGTTTTCTCCAGGTATGATATTCGTTTGTTTCTACGAAGTCTTATTCCGCAATCATTCCCATAGAAGTCTGTATCAAAGTTGGGTGTTGGACCCGCTCTGTACTTACGGAATGGATCTTCGTAAAATCGTAGGCAGATCCCGGCGGTAAGGAATCCCAGGACGGGCCCAAGGAGCCTGAAGGCGAAGCCCATTCCTAGGGTTAAGACAGCACTTGATATACTCTGCAGAGTGACGTCATGTACAATAAAATCGCTAATCCAGTCAAAAACACTTTTTTTTTTCTAGTACGGGTTTTGTTTACACAAAACCCGGATATAACGAAGTTGTGTTCTCTCCATCCAGTAGCGAATGCCATTGGGCGCCACCACCACCGAGTCAGGTTTCCCACAGTGCAGCCAAAATACGTCGCGGTTTGCTTGCGGACGGCTCGAGTGCAGTGGTGCAGTGTTCAATAGAAGATGAAAAACACTCCTCAGGTCAGTGTCTGCTATCGCGCCACCTATGTAATGACGTGCGAACTGATCGAGAGCGACGAGAATAAAAGCTCGAGGTACACCTAAGCACTTCTTATGAGTTGTGAATTCGAAAGCATGCAAGCCGCTTGTCCGCTCCCTTTTTCGTCTGCTGCGTACTTTTCGTCGCCGGTCAGCGCGCGTGATCCCCTGGGCACGCTGACCTTGGACACTGCGTGTTAACGGCGCGCTGATGGACACGCAGCGCCATGGGGTGAGCGGTCGTGGAAACTGACGAGCGCAGCGGCTAATGGGAGTCCCGTCGACGCACACCAGCCAATGGAACCCAAGGCGAAATCCATCAGCTTGACTTTGCTCCTTTGGGATCGGGGAAACTAGGTGCCGTTTTCGCGCTTCAAACTGATGACGTCAGCTCGCTACATGGGACAGTTAATGCTTTCGAATTAATATGCGCGTCGCGGGGACCGGCAGCGTGCGCGTCTCCGCCGCTTTGACCTTGTAGTCGGATGTTGACCGGGAAAGCGACGGGGTGCAGGAGTTACGAAATTTGACGCGCTATATATTGTTCAGGCCAGTTAATCATAAATGTATTTCAAGCCTTCTTCAGGAAATATCTGCTATTTTCTTTTGAGGGCTTACAACCCATGATGATTGCAAGGACTTACGGAGCGACGATAATGTTTTGTAGACAAACGTTACACCCATCTTTGTGTCCTATAAACAGGCTGGCCTACGCTCAATTGGCATGGTTCTGTCGCGATATATTCTGGTTCTGTATATACTACAGAATTCCAAGATGCGTCGTTCGAACCTTATGAAAGGGATCCAAACCAGTTGTACTCTTTCAGAAGCTAATCGAACGTCACGCTGGGATGATTATAAAGCAATTAAATGCAAAGGTGCAAGCGAGCTGGACAAGAATGACGAAAATAATCCCTGGAGAGTGTGAACAAGAGGGACAAAGGACAAACACAAATCTCCAAACACAGCGAGGTGACTGGTGCGCGACCGAAAAAATCCGCCTGGTCCGGGTATCGAACCCAGGACCTCTCCATTTCCGCTGGAGCGCTCTACCAACTGAGCTAACCAGGGGTTAGACGTCAGTAGAGCAAACGGGTTGTATCAGCTGCCACTACCCACGTAGCACGATAACGTTCTGAACATAGGCAACATTCTTGGAATGTTGCAAATTTACGTAAGAACATTCTACCAACATTGTCCGGAATGTGGCGCAGGCACTTATCGCTACATTCGGGGAATGTTTTCAAAGGGATATTCTTAGAACGACATAGAACATTACCAGGACATTCAATCAACATTCAAATATCCTAACAAGGTTCTAAGTATGTTCTCTGTACATTCAAAGAACGTCTGCAACTTTCTTGAAATGTTGCAAATTTATTCAGGGGCATCCTTTCAATCTCCTCGGAACGTGGCGTGGGTACATCGCTACATTGAGGGAACATTATTTGAGGACTATTTACAAAGACTCCACAATTACGGCTTGCTTAGGCTACAGCCCCAATGAGCCGTACTAGATACATGGATGTGATAAAGCTCCTCACAGGGCGATATTTTTTAATCGAAAGGTATTTTTAGAAGGCGCAAGCACAAGCTAGCCGCTTTCCCAGCGCACCAGCCTGAGCATGTACTAACCACAGTCTACTCTTACCTGTCACTAGTCAACTTGCTTCATTCAAAATGTGCTGCATAAAAAACCGATTACTCACTCCGAGCTTAAGAACAGATACACATGGCATCCCACATTTATGTGGGTTATACCTTTTCAAAGTTTTGAACCCGAGATGCTAAAAATCGGGTCTATTCAAAACTGCCCCTCTACGTGCGCAGTGAGTGCCAAGTTCATTATTAAGTTTTGAAAACCATTGCTTTTCTCCTACACCTTATATCACATTCCTGGGTAGACTCATATAAAATAAAACTGATCCCTTACGCTTAGTTTCCAGAAACTCCACTTAATTTGCATATTTTTGGCATAAGTGGCATATAGTGGATGGTGTTTCGAACCACAGGTTGCGTGAGAGCTCCGTAAAGTTGGCTTCACCTGCGAAAATTCTAGGAATGTTCACAAGCGAACGTTCCGAGAATGTTGCGCATACGAATGTTTGAAGGGGAATGTTCCGAGAACATTATGCATACGAATGTTCGCCAACGAACGTTCCTAGAATGTTGAGCAGCTTACCTTGTAGGGAATGTTCGCATACGAACGTTCCTAGAACGTTCCGAATGGTGTTTTAACGTTCCTTCAACATTCAGAACACCCAGGGACTGTTCGCACGACATTGGGTGCTACCTGGGCAGTCTAACACCAACAAGGGTGAAGCTTGCAATTTAAGGTTATTATTATAAAGCAATTAAATGCAAAGGTGCAAGCGAGCTTGACAGGAATGACGAAAATTCTTGTCGGATTTTTTCGGTCGCGCACCAGTCACCTAGTTGTGTTTGGAGATTTGTGTTTGTCCTTTGTCCCTCTTGTTCCCCTTCTCCGGGTAATATTGTCGTCACGCTGGGATCACTGTCACGCGATTTCTAGATGCCGGATCGCAGATTCGTAGCCAGCCGTTTCGCTCCTTCGAAGTCGCTCGCTTTAATACAAGCTAACTTCGGGCAAAAAGAAAAGCATATTCTTCCGACGACGACGCGCGAAATCGCTGTTATTTGTCGCATTTTTAGACGGGGATATATTCTCCACGCAAAGAGTTTTTGCTTAATCGCTGTTCATCGAGATGGAGGGAGTGCCGAATCCAGTCGTGGAACGTACCCTCCCGAAGTCGTGAAATTGATGTCGCGGCGATGGATTAACAACCCACGCCGGAAGGTTTTTCTATCGTGAAGACGACCTGGCAGCAATATCAGAACCGAGCCCGGCCTTTTCCCGATTTGGCACAGCCATATTGAACTGTATAAGGAAACCTGTCGATTTTTGCAGTGCGCCGCCATGCACCACCTGTGTCCACGCGCGCCGTGCGCGCCACGTGCGGCAATGAAGGGTGCCTGCACCCTTCATTGCCTCAATGGAAGACTCAATGGAAGACGCTACAAAGTTCTTTATATAGCGGACCATGTAAAAACCACACAACATTTTTATGCTCACGGCACCTAATAGTGCTGCAGAATAAAGCATAGACTTGGCGAAATAGCTCTTGTTCTATTTTGTCATTTTTCACAACCAATTATCTGCAACAAATACTCATTTTTGTTTATTAATGTGTAAGCATTAGTATCTACATGACAGGGAAAAGCTGACGGCGTCCTTCTGTGGACAATAAAGTGGAAAGGGAAGCGCGCACCGTAGAGAGGAGGAGAGTGGTGAAGGACAAAGGGCGAGAGGGAGGCGACGTCCCGGGGCGGAAGCCAATGCGCGCGCAGATGCTAGGGTGAGCCTGAACTTGCAGGTGTGCGGAACGCGTATGCCTTAATTTGTGCTACAAAATGGAGTGTGAACCAAGTACTAGCGCTGGTCCAAGTAGGCGGCAAAAAAATTAAAGGAAGATCCACTGGTGGATTCTTGGGGAATGCGTTAACATGAACCTTTGTGAACGCCACACACGTCCCCCTTTGGGAAGCGCTAACACTGACCCCGCAACGATGCCAAAAAGAGGCAGAAAAATTACAAGAAACAAAATAAAAAATAAAAAAAAAGAAATCCAATACAGAAAAGTGAAGGGGTTAGCGTTAGCGTTTCCCAAAGGGGGACGTGTGTGGCGTTTATCAAAGGTCGCGTTAACGCATTCCCTAAGGATCCATCAATGGATCTTCCTTTAGTTATTGCAATACCCGACGCCCGAGCGCGTGTTAACACGCAGGCGCGCTACTCCCTCTGATTGTTTGCGTTGAGAGAAAGTGGAATAACGGGAAGCTGCAGGTATGCAAGCTTCCTGTGGCTGGCGCAGCTGATGAACGTGACGATAAAATACGGTAGAAATGCGGTTATACGCTATCCAGCCGACTGTGAAGAATGCGTAAGATGAGGGAAAACTCAATAACCGATTATTCCGCTGGGCGGGAGTAGATAAAACAGGAAGCTAATCTCGCACAACGGTTAATTCATTCCGTGCATACGCCCGTGGACTTGGAGCGCATGCATGGTCGAACAATACTGGCGGAACTAAAAGTAAAACAGAGAATATACGTCGTGCGGGAAAAATAGATGGCGCCGAAAGAGTCTCGTTCCGATGTCGTCGGCTGTCGCGCGCGTATGTGTGGTCAAATGCACGCATGTGTAGGTTTTTCCGTTTTGTTTTGCTACATCCGCAATACCGCTTCGAATTTGTTCGTTAAGAGTAGACTACATTTGAAAATATAGTAGCAAGAATACGTAATAAATATTAGTTATATCTGATATTTCGCTATTCCTGGGTTCATATAAGTGGGCGCACCATAATTGACTCAGTGAGCTCACATGTTCATGGGCTATTTTTTAAGATAACATAGTAAGTGAAGCCATGTGTTTGGCCTTATTTTTTCTTTGCCACAAGCCCTAATCATTGTAAAGTTATCCTGGTTTAATTTATTTCTAAAAAAAAAAAAATCGTATGGCACAAACTAGAGCTTAGAAGTTAGTCCTCAAAAGGAATAAACGCGCAGTTACTTAAACTGAAATGTAAATAACAAATACAGCTACACTTTTACACATGCATATACTGAAGATACTCAAAAATGTAACTAAGTTGCGTTCAATTAGTTTTAAATATTTAACGACGTCGAAATATGCTGCCATTGTTCACCAACTGCTCGGCATACATTAGCACTGCTTCGTTTTACTGTGCGCTTTCCTCACGGTAAAGCTTGAAGTAGTGACAAGACATCCCACTGACGCTGAGACTAAATCCACGCTAATTTGTGTACTTGCGTACTTGAGAACAAAAATAACTCAACAAACTTACAAGTAACTTCAAGACGAACTAATTATTAGTTCTTGAAATTGCATTGTAACTTAGGAATCCCTCATTTACTGCACATCTATCTAATTACAGTAGGTGAAACACTTTTAATTAGTAATTTTACGGCTTTAACACAGACTGAATCTTATACCTGCATAACTGGCGCAAGAGTTGATAGATCTCAATCAAACTCGATGTATTGTATTGTCCTTAAGCGTAAAGATATTCGACAGAAGTCTGTGGTTGTGGCTCCTGAAGAAGAAACCGAGTTGATTCTGGAACGCTTAGACCTTTTGCAATTTTCCCAAGCGCCCCGGCCCGCGCGCGAGGAATTGTGGGAGAGACTGTCCCTTGCCTGGCCGCTCTGCCTTGAGATCGCATTGCCTTGTCGCTTGCCTCCTCTTAATCCTATGTTTTTCGATTCCATTACCTATTTTTATCTATTCCAGTGTATTTTTATTGCTTCTAAGTGTTTCTACTCGCTTTTGCGCGCGATAGTTTTGGTATATATATAGTATTTGTACCTTTCTTTTGCCTTTTTCGACGGGAGTGCCGACGGACAACACGCCGCTTCGTGCGTCGTTTCCGGGTGAATACCGTTGCTACCGATTCTTATCAGGGCTGTTAGCTGTTTATTTTGGTTCAATTTGACCCGCGTGCAGTCGAGAGGAGCCGTTTATGAACACAAGCGCACATGTCATTGGGATAGGCAGAGCTCTGAATCAACAATCGCGACGCGAGAGCCGAGTGCGCTGTGACTTGGCCGCCCGCGCTCGCTCCGTTGACTCGCACTGTAGCATATGCCTTCGAGTGCCGCTTACAGCACGCCGCTTTGCCGTCGCGAACCATTTGTCCGAATTAGGGTGCCTCAATGTCCTTCTGTTTAGGGTGATGCCACCCTTTGTAGTACCCAATGCCGACAGCACGCGCTCACGGGTAAAATACAAAGAAATCGACGAAACTAAAATGTCGCCACAGCACAGTCAGCGCCGCAAACGCGTGCAGGGACACGCGCTTTCACGCGCTTCTGAACAAAAAAGAAAAATAAAAGTGTGGGACAAAATGGCCAGATGTCTCCACCCTAAGCAAAGCGCACATGAAGGCACCCTAGTCCGAATGTTTGCGAAGCTGAGGCATATGCAACGCTGCGGCGCCTGACA
Organism: Ixodes persulcatus; assembly: GCA_013358835.2. Lineage (NCBI taxonomy): Eukaryota > Metazoa > Arthropoda > Arachnida > Ixodida > Ixodidae > Ixodes > Ixodes persulcatus. Next base: position 649,201 of record JABSTQ010011474.1, on the reverse strand, counting down.
ACTGCGCGCTGCGGCGCGAGCCCTTCGCAAGCGCCGGTGGCCCAACGTCGCGGCTTGTATGCGCTTATGATATATGACTTCTTAATCTATCTGCCAAGCGGTTTTCAGTTGCAAACACATTTTTTCAAGTGCTGACAACTGCGCGCCGCTGCGTGCAGTTGTCAGGCGCCGCAGCGTTGGATATGCCGAACGGTGTTACGGTTTCGCAGGCATTCGGACAAATGGTTCGCGACGGCAAAGCGGCGTGCTGTATCTTAGTCAACTAAGCGGCACTCGAAGGCATACGCTACAGTGCGAGTCAACGGAGCGAGCGCGGGCGGCCAAATCACAGCGCACTCGGCTCCGCGTCGCGATTGAATTGATTCAGAGCTCTGCCTACCCCTATGACATGTGAGCGGGTGTTCATAAACGGCTCCTCTTGACTGCACGCGGGTCAAATGAACCAAAATGAACAGCTAACAGCGCGATGGGAATCGGTAGCAAAGGTATGTACTCACCCGGGGAACGACGCGCGAAGCGGCGTGTTGTCCGTCGGCACTCCCTTCGAAAAAGGCAAATAAAGGTACAAATACTATATATGTATACAAGAAATATCGCGCGAAGAACAGAATAGGGACACTTAGAATCAATAAAAGATACACTGGAATAGATAAAAATAGGTAATGGAATTGAAAAACAGGGAATTAAGAGGAGGCAAGCGACAAGGCAATGCGATCTCAAGGCAGAGCGGCCAGGCGAGGGACAGTCTCTCCCACAATTCCTTGCGCGCGGGCCGGGGCGCTTGGGGGATTTCGCAAAAGGTCTATTAGAATTGGTTGGTAGTGCTTTCTTTTACCAATAATTCTGTTATGCTCGGTTTAGTTTCCTTTTTTCCAGGACACCCAAACCTGCGCAACATTGGTCCCAATCAATGCTGCTAAGCAGCTTCAGTCATGCTTGAGAGGTACATTCGCGCATAAAACGGTACATAACGGGATTGAGGCACGCACTCACCAAAGTACATAGGCGAGTTCTTCTTCTGGATGTTGTCGTCCATGTAGCTGCTGCCCACGATGAAGAAGGTGGAGCCTCCGAAGCCGTTGATGAAGTTGGCCACGAAAAAAAGCGCGAACGGGACGTAGCTGTCCGCGGCCGATCCGGGCGCGCAGTCGTGGTGCTTGCCGGCCGCGCTGCACAGCAGGTTGTCCGGCTGCTTCCTCGCCAGTAGCTCGGCCGGATTCGAAGAGAGGATGTGCAGCGCCGGCCCGTACACCAGGTAAGGCACGATGCTGAGCAGGCAGCTCAGGACAACCATCAGCGCGCCAATGCCCATCAGCTTGGGCCTGCTGATGCGGCTGGCGTAGTAGCCCGCGATCAGGTTGATGATGATGGGGCTCAGGTTGTCGGCGATGAGGATGATGCCCGTCGTTTTGCTGGACATGGCGAAGCGGCGTTCGATGGTCGACAGTGTGCCCACAAAGTAGGTCTTGTAGGCTCCTTGCAGAATGCCCATGACGCTGTAGACGACGAAGAAGACCCTAGGGTTGGCCAGCCGCTGAAGGATCTTTGGACGGCAGCTGCCCAGACCGCACTGGTAGTCCACATTGTCCTCCGTGGCGTGGGTTGTCGCCGCACTGTTCTTGTTGTTGGCGTCGGCTGCTGTGTCGGCCGGGCTCCCTGGTTTCCAGAGGGTGCCTTCGGCGGAAAGAAACATGAATACCTTTTAGAGTGGGAAATTGACTATTTATTTTTAAACTCGGCAAGCGCGTGAATATGAGTGGTGGCGTTTGTGCGGTGTCTTCGTGCAATGCGTGAAAGTGCGTGTCGGTGTAACGTGGGGGAAGTGTTCGCTTAATGTCTTGTGGGGAAGCACTGAAGCAGCGCAGGGTCACCCTTCGTGGCTCTGCAGCGCTATTCGAGCGCTCTGGCATGCTGTATTACCCGGCCCGGGCCCCACGGGGCCCGGTCCTGGTCATGCACAAAGACACAAACACAACAAATAGTAGTGTTTTGTTTTTAAGATGAAGACGTCACTTGAGCCATTGCATAATTCATACAACTATCTTTTAACTGCCTTTCAGTTATAAAAAGAAACAGGAGAAAACCGGCGATCACTATTTTCCACTCAAAGTGTACTCTGTACACGGGCCACTTTTATACCGAACAAATAATAAAAATAAATATGGAACGATTTTCCGAGAAAGATATGATTGATCATTCATTAATTGCTATATTTTCCACGTAATATCTCTGGCGACAATAATAAACAGGATGATCCAATGTTTTTGTTTTTTTTTCTTCTTCTTCTCTTGTTTCCAAGAGATGAGAATGAAGATGCGCATTGCGCGACACAGCTAGCGCGAGCACGGCGTAATTTTTTCGCATTTTGCACCATCGCGTGGCTGTGCTCAGCGGAGCGTACCCAGGTATACACTATACTCTGTTTCACCTTATGATGTACCGCAGGAAAGACTACAAGCACGAGCTCCTTGCTCTAGGGCACATCTCGGCAACACAAGCTCTCGTGCGTTAAGAGTAGGTCCCAACGCTATGAGCTCGCGCTTCTAGCTTTGCCTTGCGGTACAACATAAGGTGAAACGGAGTATAGTTTGTGCTGTGCCGCGCTTTGTGTGGAGTCGCCGAAGACGAATGCCAAGCGAACATGTGGCTCCGAACGCCTCCAGCTTGATCCGTGTTTCATATGGCAAGGCCGTTTGCTCCTGTGTTTACTTACGTCTGCTGCATGGGCAGGATACCGCTGTACCCTCAGAGTCGGGTAGTGGTGATCGCTTACTTTGCTCGTTATCGCAGTGCGCCGCCCCTAAGCTGACAGTTCGGTGGAAGCTACGTGCTCCTTTGAATCAGTCATACGTCTATCTTCCGCCAAGTGATCGCACTCCCTCCCATACCCACGCGAAGGGAGCGGGCTCAGGGGATAAAAGGAAACTGGTTGATTGGTCCGGCGAGTGCGTTGTTTCCACCGCACCATCGCATCAGCTTAGGGATGGGCGGAATATAGGTGGCGGTGGCATGCAACACTCAACTCCGTTTTAGCATAACCTGGCGAACACCAGAAGCTGGCCCGAGGGAGCTATCCTAACAAAAATTATCAATGGGTTTCAATTCAATTTCTAACGTATTCTTCACTCAATTGAAACTCATTGATAATATTTGTAAAGCGGTCGCCCAATGTAGGCCTATAGCTTCTTCGAAACTCGCCCACGCCAATTTTTCACGAATTCACTGCTCACGCAAGATTGCTTTTAAAACGCATCAACCCTCTAATTTTCCGACTTTTGTGTGTGTGTGTGTGTGTGTGTGTGTGTGTGTGTTTTCTTTATCCGTTAATGAATATTTGAAAGCAACGCTGAGAGATTTTATCGTACCATGTTTTATCAGTATCTGAGTGCCCTTACAAAATGCAGCACCTCTTATCGTTTTTTTTTTTCCCTTTGCTTATATAACTGGAACTAGCGTTTCAACGATGATCTAACGTGCATTACCGTATTTACTCGAGTAATAGCCGCACTATTTATGAACAAGGCCCTTGCGTCTAGTTTCCCACAGAACACACATATAACCAATCATTGCGTTGCGCATAAATAACATAGGAATACGATTCTCCATACAGATTCAATCTTCAAAAATGGTATCTTGGCACGAAGACGTTATCTCTGTCTTGTAAACAGCTGGAATCATGCTGTCGAACGCGGTGATTGGCAATCTGTGTGCTCCGCGGAAAAGCGAACCCTCAGGTTTTCTTCATAAACAGTGCGGCTATTACTCGAGTAAATACGGTATACATGCATGAATTAATAAATGGATGGATGTCTAGGGTTAAACTCTTTAAATCAGGCGGCGACTCGCGCCTCCTAGCCAGTGTTTTTCATGTCAATAATTAACCTCTAAAAAAAAAAATCGTGACCTTCGGATTATTTTACATCCACCGGATTTTGAATAGAGCGAAAATGTTTTTCGATTCCCATAGATATTTTTATAACCGGGTTCGTCTAGATAAACACGTATTAAGAAGAAAAAAAAGCTTGTGTCTAGGGTTCAGGTATATTACCAGATGTGCCGGAATAATATGCCTACGATTTTACGATGACCCATTCCCAGTATAGAGCCGGTATAATTCCCAACTTTGATGCAGACCTCTGTAGGAAGGACTGTAGATTCAGATATCGTACCAAAAGGCTAAGCCTTTTAATAGCACTATTAAAAGGCTTAACTTTTTACTGCTAAAATTACGAATCCGGGATTAAAGCTCCTGTTCGCAACCTGGTGCGGGCTCCTTCCGCCCAACAGATCGACAGGAAAAGAATGAGACAATATCTATCCTTTCCTCGATTTATGTCGCTGGTCAGGTGATCTCCGCTTGGCTATCTCCGCCTTCCGGACGTCTATTTTTTTTTTCCTTCTCGATCAATCTGTCCTTTCGAAACTCCAAAGAGAAGTCCTTCGCAAGGAAGTCTTCCGCCGTCTCCTTCTCATCTCCGCACGCTCCACAAGCTCTATATTTCACAAAACCGACAACACCGGGACTTTTTTTTTTTTTTAGCATTAACTTAGTTTTATTGTTTTGTGTAAACGTCTGGGCTCGGTCCCGAATATAGTACAGCTACGTGTAGCAGCTGCTCACAACAGCTATGATGGAGGGTAAGAAGGCCTCAAGGGTACGTTACATTCATTGCAGCGCATTTGTAACGCACCGTGTTTTATTTATTTTTTTTTTTAGGTGCTGGGATACGTGTTTGGTTTTTGTAGTACGCAAGTCCGCACTCTGCACTAAGTTTCATGCTGCGATGCATTTCTGCATAGCGTCTTATGTGCCACTTTCAGTCCACTCATGATATCCCTCGCTATCACACTGCATAATTCTTATGTCGATTGTTGGCACATACACTCGCTGCCCTGTGAGCAGAGCACGACACACTACGAACAAGCGATCACCGGTGTTCCTCCCCCCCCCCCCCCCCCTGCTTTTTTTTTTTTAAGGCCCTAATAACTGACTAGCTTAAGAAATGCAGGGCGTGACTTTTTATGCTCACACTTCATGATTGGTTCTTTGACGTTCTTGTCGTCTATTGCTGCAATTTCATTGACTGCGAGGCGGTAATAAAATACACAAAACTCGACACGCCCCGCTTTTTTTTTTCTTTTTTTAGATGTTTGGGATTATACAAAACCAGAATAAAAATAAAAAAAAAAACAGGAAACTTTAGAGGAGCGAGCTTAGAGACGGTATGCACACGCGCCAGGTTACAGCGGTCATTGCTGACCTTCTCTTGTCTTACCCAAATGCCGAGTCAGTGAAGCGGGTGTTGACGAGCTCCCACAAAGGCCAGTGCATGGGGAGAAATACACCATATAGAACCTAAAGTGGCATTACCCTACCCTGCTGTGATCCCGATGAAGTGAAGTCAACGTAATAAGAGGAAACAGAAATTGATAATGCCATACCGTGTATACGTGGCCTACGAGTTCCCTCAACCCTCACCTAGGCTTTCGAGGGTCCGCGAAGTCGTATATTTTGCACCCTGATGAACTCGAAACACCAATCTTTGGTCTTCCTCTTTTTTTTTTTTCCTTTTTTTTTATCTGTTGACCCAATGAGAAGGATGATCAGACTATGCTAAAAAAGTCGTACGATCTCGCGGTGACAAACGGGGGTTCCTTATGCCCCAGCCGAAGTCTCGATCACGACTATGCGGGGCAGGATACCAGTGACCCTTTTAAATGGTCGAACGGTTTCGGACCGGCGAAAAGAAAGACGTCTCGTTTATGTCTTTTTCTACAACATATACTATTCTTTATTATAGTCACTGGCAGTTAATGGCGAATCCCGTATTATCGTTCCATAGCCAACGAGACTGGGGTATTAACCGACAAGGACGCGGAAGGACGAATCACGAAACAAAAAGCGCGAACGTGATAAGCCGTCTTCCTGCATTTCGTAAGCTGTCAGCGGCGATATAATACGCTTCACTAAAAAGCAAACGGTTTCCTAGCACCTCATACTATATGTCGACACAGCTTGCATCAATCTTTCATAAAATAAAAACCGTCTTATTGAAAAAATGAAAAAGAAAAAATATACCGTAGCATTTTAGTAAACAAACTATTATTTGGTGTACTTAAAGACCGATGACCAGTTCGCGCTTGCCACTTTTCCCCACGCTTCCTCCTCTCCCCCTTCTACCCTGTCCACCGTTGCCTGTTTCCTCCTCCCCCATGGCGAGGAGGATCTTCTGCCTTGCAGAATCTGGAGTCTGGTCGTCGGCCTTTAAAGGGTCGTTTACTGCTAATATTTTGCTAATATCACGCCGGATTGGTTATTTTCCAACCAAATAGCATTCCTCGTTCGAACTGTTACCGTTTATTTACTACGTAAATTTTTATGTTTTCGCTCATAAGTGATGCCCTCCGGACCTCGAAAACATCGAAATAAAAAAAGAAAAACGTAAATAAATAAATAAAAGAGCGATGATTCGTGTTCCAAGTGCATCGCGAAGCAGTTTGCATGCAAATAACTTCCTAGAGTGAGACGAATCCGTTTAACGTACACGCTACCTTTTTTCTTTTTTTTTTTTTTGTACGTAAAGTGTGATCTTGACGCCTTTCTATCTCATGATTCTCATCGTGCCAAAGATGTCTCTCGGCTCACCGTAGAACGGGCTGCTTTGCGACTTGTCCGTCTTGTCCTCTGTGCGCAGGAGCGGTCTACGCGTTTGGACCATCTTTTCGCTTTGATACAGCGAACGTAGCATTCTTCGCGCGCCCTTTTTTTGTCTGCGTTTGTGTATCTATGTATGTGGGCAAGTGATCGCAGCTGCGGTTCCATTCTGTCCGACCTGACGGCGGCAGCAGCTGTTCTAGCAGCAGTATAAGCAGCCGGAGAAACTGCGGCTATTCGGTCGTCGTCGTCGTCGTGTTCCAGACGCATTTCGAAATATTAGCCTCCATCGACGCCGTCTGTTCGCTCTCAAGAATGCTTCGAGTTTTTACTAAGTCACACCAGTGAGCTCGTCACCTCGCGGATTTCGAGCGATCTAATGGAGAGTTTTTGGTAGATCGTTCCGATAACGATTCATGACGCATGCGCTGAGGCGCCGGCGGAGTATTGGGTATCGTTATTGGAGATATCGATCTAATAAAACCCTGTACTCTCGGCGCCCGTCGCGACGAGCGTTTCAAGGCAACGGAGTTGTCTTCCGCATTTCTCTGACGAACCGGTACGGGTGTATATTACTCTCTTAAAAATACCTGCGCGTCCACTTACCCACAAAACACTCGAAGAGCCAATCTCTGCGATCTACAAAATCAGCTGAGCGAATGATGAGGCGGAACATCCGTTTAGACCTCAAAATTAAATCTGCGCTGTAGCATTACGCAATGCAAACATGACGTTTTGCATTGCGTAATGCTACAGCGCAGACTTCATTTTTAGTTCTAAACGGATGTTGCGCCTCATCATTCGCCGAGCTGATTTCGTAGATCGCAGAGATTGGCTCTTTGAGTGTTTTGCTGGTAAATAGAGGCACAGGGATTTTTTAGAGTGTAGAGAATTCTCGTAGGCCGTCTTCCCCCTCTCTGCTACGCTCTCTGCTGCCACGAAGACGCCGCTACTGCGCAAGCACGCCGCTGTACCTCGTTACAGCTTATGGCGCAGCCGACGCTACGAGGTAATCGAACCAATCGACGCAAGTCACTAGGTCTCTTATGTTTATGATTCGTTTAGCGATGATAGAACACGCGCGGAAACACGACGGACACCATGACGATGCGCTTTTGACGCTCTCTGATCGGTCTCATCAGCTCGTGGCGTCGGCCTGGACCTGAAGTGAAACGGCTAGACCAGTCACGCAGTTAACCAATTACGTGACAAGTCACAACTCGTCACGTGATTAGTTGAGCTGGTGATAGCAAACGCTACAGAGACGACCGGCGCTATGACGCGATTTGGCGCTGTTTGATATTGGCGCCTTCGGACCGTATAGCGTTGGCTCCGATCGGACGTGATAGACAGTTTCAGTAGATCGGTTCCGGTGACTCCGATGCCCGATACTCCGCCGACTCCCTTGGCGCAGGCATCGTATCGTTAGCGGGTTCCGGAAAGAAAGTTGCGGGACGGCGGAATCAAATGCGAAATCTCCCTATTAACTAAATTGCAGTGATATGGCGCGAGCGAGCTGGTGCATGTTTAACATTTTCGTAAAAACACCCGAGACTGGATGGCGAAACCTGAAGCAACCAAATGGAAGAAACGGGAAAAAAAGACGACAGAAACGAGACGTTGGTTTTATGCCGTTGTTTCCCCGTTTCTTCAAATTGGTTGCTTCAAGTTTCGCCACCCAGCAGGCGTTTTAGGAAAATTGTCCCTATTAACGGAGGCGAAAAAACATCGTCAACAAAATATAAACTTAAAACCGTTCTATAAAAAAAATGATGTACATTATATATGCGTGTGGTGTGGAACACTGCGTTCAAATTGTTCGGTCTGTGTAAGACGTCCCACTGCAAACTCAAACTAAAAGTGTGTGTGTGTTTTTTTTTCTTCCATGGGATATTACCGAGATCAATATCACGACATTAATTTGCTCCAATTACAGGATTGGTCACCGACTCAATCGATTCGTTTCTGCATTTTGGCAATGAGGATGGGATAGAGTGTAGACGGATTACAGTAGGCGCCGAGAAACTGAGAGGTGGAGACGAGAGCCCGCGGGGATGTCAGAAAGCCGAGCTCTGGTTCCAAAGATTACTGGGTACGAGCTAGAGCTAGCTGCCTTTGTTTCCACTGGACTCATCGAACGCTTTCGAATGCGAGGGTCAAACGTCGGACGCCGGCGTTCCGCGTTCGACGCGTGCAGTGGAGACAAAGGCAGCTATAGCTTTAGGAATTCCCCCTAATCAGAGCTCGCCGTTCTGACGTCCCCGCGCGCTTTCGTCTCCACCTCTCCCTCACTCTCTCGGCGCAGGGGTACTTTGACAATACAGAGAGAGAAGTAGTGAAACCTAAACCGGATACAAGGGAAAGGAAGTTCGGAAGGGTGAATACTTGACCGAGTTGGTTTTGCATATTGACGATTGAAAACAGTTCGAACAAGGCGAAGGACAAGAGGAGACGTTAACAGACGGAGCGCTGAGTCTCAACTGAATTTTATTGGAAAGGAACACACAAAATATCTCCGTGATCAAAAAGACGCAATCCTTATCTCCTTGTCATGCACTATAAGCCTACCAGACACGTGCCCCCAGGAACACCAGTTCTTTATCAAACGGAGCGATTGAGGGCGCACAATTACACACACGTCATTTCCACATCGAGGTATTCTGTACGCCAGCACATCTCAACAGCAAAAAACGAGGGATCACTTTTAGAAATAGGGGGTTGTATAGGGGTACACTCTTTGTCCCATATGTAACTCCCCAAAACTACATTTGGACGTTGAATCCACTGACGTCGAGCTGGCGATACAAACTTTTATGAGCGGCTTGATAGCTGTTTGATATAACCTACTAAATAGCTAATGTGCGTATCCAAGACTAAAAAAAAGGAAAGAAAAAAAAACAACACTGACGTTTGCAGGAGGGCCAAAAAAACTTTGATTGTCTTGCTGTATCCTTTAATGCGTACATTAGCTATTCTAATAAGTTGTATCGGTCGATTATCAAGCCTCTCTTGAAAGTAGGTATCGTTGTTTGGACGTCTGTGGACTGAACGTCGAATTGTTGCTTTGGGGTGTTGCATATGGGACAGGGTGTACCCCTATACACCCCCTATTTCTTAGAGTGGAGATTGCCGAGTCCTATACAACTGATCTCGATGTGGAAATGACGTATGTGTAAGTGCGCCCTCAGTCGCTCTGTTTGATAAAGAACGGGCGTTCCTGGGGGCACGTCTGGTAGACTTAAGTGCGAGACACATGCGCGAAAAATCCATCCGATCCGACGTCCGATCCGGCAGTACGACTGCCTGATCCGAAAAATTTGGTCGCTTCAGACGTCGGATCGGCGATCCGACGTGCGTCCAACGCGCCAGATAATTTCGCACGGCGGACGGATTGTCGGAAGCGTCCAGCCAATGACAGCACAGCTAGCGCGAACGTCATGATGACGTACTGGGTCTGGCGGGACGAATAAGAAAAAGACGGGCGACGAGAAGCCGGACGCGTGGATCCCGCTGACCCATTCGAAAAAGATGGCCCGGGCAAAGAATGCACGCGCTAGCGAGAACGAGCTCCTAACTTCGCTCGCGCGAGCTAAACCGTCAATATGGGACCAGAGACCTATGAACGCGGACCTCCGCTGGAATGCTTGGATCTCTTGGGCGGAACCGAACGGATCGTCGTGTCGCATGCAAGGTCGGAAGCGTGTGTCTCAAACTGTCGCGTGCGGCAATTCGGAGCGGCGTTCGGACTGTCGGATCGGATGTCTGATCGGATGATTCGGTCGTCCATGTGTCTCGCGCTTAAGAGCTTGACAAGGTGATAAGAATTGCGTCCTATTTAATCGCGGCAATTTTATGCGTTCCTTTTCAATGAAATTCAGTTGAGAGTCAGCGCTCTGCCGACGTCTCTTCTCGTCCATCGTCTCGTGCGCGCTGGTTTTAATCGTCAACAAGGGAAAGGAGATGAGAGCGCGGGGACCTGAGAGCGCCGAGCTTTGATTGGAATAGTCTCCCTCCAATCAGGGCGAACAACAGCGTCGTCTGCTTATCGCGCAGTGTCTCCCGTTCGAACGCGTTCGAACAGCCAGTAGAGACAGAGGCAGCTAGCCTTTGCATCTACCCGCTAATCCCTCCAATCAGAGCTCGGCGCTCTGAAGTCCCCACGCGCTCGCATCTCCTCCTTTTGCTCAGTTTCACACCGTATACAAAGATGACCGACGAAAGGGGCGCTTTTATTAGAGGTCAGCGGATAGCGCCAGGGTGCCGACGTCGCACAGACTGTCGGTGAGGGTGAGGGGAACAAGACGTGATTGATACACACTGTTACCGTTGCTATGTGCCTAACGAGGAAAAAGAAGAATATTCTCGAGTTTCCATGCAGTGCTAATGGTGTAGATTTGCGTAGAGCCACTGAATATAAGTATCTTTGTATCATATTAGCATCCGACCTGAGCTGGAACGCACACGTTACGTATATAACAAACAAAGCCCTGGCAAAACTATTCTTTCTGAAGAGAACGTTAAAGTATTCAACTCCTGAAATAAAGCTTTTAGCATACACCTCTCTTGAGCGTCCAGTACTAGAATACGCAAATAGATTCTGGTTCCCACATACGCAGAAGAATATAAGTATTATCGAAAGTGTCCGCAATCAGATTTGTTTACCACAAATACAGTCGTTTCGATTCACCAATAGAACTGCTAAAAAAAGCTGGTTTATTGACTATCGTTGATCGTGTAAGACTCAGTAGACTGAAATTTATGTTCCTCCTTTTAAACGATACATTTAAAATAGATAAAAACGAGTACGTTAAGCGATCAGAAGCGAGAGCCACTATAAACATGCGACGTACTCGTTGAGTATTCCTTCAATAACAACAGTTTTAAATACTCATTTTTTCATTCAGCATAAGAGACTGCAACAGTTTAGATAGGCACTTTTTTTAGTTGTACGAGTATTGAATTGTTTAGTGATGCAGTTGAAAAACAACTACTTTGTCAATTTATGAATTGATACGATTTTTTTTTCTCTTACAAGAATGACGCGATATTTTGCTGTTCCGTTTTTATTGATATTTGCCTCTTGATGTACGTTTCTTTTTCCCCAATACCTGCAAAAATCCCAATGGGATTGGCAGTATTTTGAAATAAATAAATAAATAAGCTTATGCGTAAAAAAATCAAAACGCTATGGAATGGCAGCTGTGCCGTGACAACGGGGACATCGAGATATTTTGTTTTTTGTATACCTTGACACCAGTGACATTACTTGCGTTGGCCTTCTTCCGTGATAATAAAGTGATTGATGCGGTTTAAAAGCGTCACGTACCGACTTTCTTTTTTAAACAAATGCCCCCCCCCCTTTTTTTTTCTTCTTTTTTAAGGGGTAGAAGTCAACGGCTTACGTTTCACATACTGAAGTCTATACATTGTAATCTCACGTCGCGTGCTTCCCAGGAAATGGCAGAGACTTAAAGGGGCGATGCAGCAATTTTTGTAGTACGACGAATCCTTAATTTATGAAACACGCGTTTGTTTTTCACCACACGCAATAGAAGTCGCAGAAAAAGAAATTAAAGAAAAACGAGCAGCCGTCAGCTCCTCACCTGGCTGCCTGAACAAGCAGCCACGTGATCTGGAGCCAATTATATGCCGCCAATGTTGATCATGACCACACGCTGGGGTCGGCAAAGCACTATACATGCGCTGAGTTCCAGATATTGTTACGGTTCGGCTACTGTCCTCATTGCACCGATTGGACACTGGCCACTACCCGAATGCTTGTTGAACGAATGATTATCACGAACGAAAATCCAGTGATCACGCAATGCTCGGGTCCAATCTATGAGCCGTATTCAAATATCGTCACTGAAGAGTACTGCCCCCCCCCCCCCCCCCCCAAGCTACGTTGTCAAGTTCGGTGAAGGAGAGATTGAAACGCTCGCTTTTGTCCTTTAAAGTACACCGCAACAAAGAAGTTAACGCGCGTTGCGTACAAGTACATACTTGAGTCCCGCTAGTGCCAGTAAGCTCGTGTGGAGTGAAAAACACTCCAAGCGAATATAGTTGCACGGCCCCTTTAAAAGGGCATTCAAGCGGGGGAGAAATCCGCGCAGGGATGTGCATGACGTCGACAGCAGGCGCAATTTCTCTTCGTGTTTACTGCGGCGAAGTGCTGGGGTCGGCGTTTGCAGTCCATTTGAGCGGTTTCCACACTTGACGCCACCGCAGACGAACTTAGCGAGCTCTACATTTGCTACCAAATAGTTTAGCGACAAAATATTATTGAAGGCAAACTAATAAACGGCCAAAAGAAGTTTTTTTTTTTTTTTGTGTGTTGTTTGAGCATTCTTTTTTCCGTCCTCCGCGGAGCCGATTTTCATAGCGCCGCATAGCAAAAGCCTGACGTGTTCGTCGCCTGATGCGCACGCCGGGGAGAAATCCAACGGGATTTACCTCTCGTGTAAATACCCCTTAAGCTCTATTAGGACCACCAAATAAGCTAAGCTTCGCAATAAGGACACTTCGGTCTTCTTGATATACTTTAAAATCATCAATTGTTGTCAGTCATCCATAGATTTATACCTGAGACCGCAGGAAACGCTTTTCCCGTGCCCCCAAAATGTTAAAGCATTCCGCAAGGAAACAAAACGATATCGCCTCGAGCTTTCCGACACCGTATGTATAAAGCTCAGGAAGTCGCACTTTCGAATCCGGTAGCGATTGCCAATAGACCCTTTTCAAAAGTCCGCACAATCGCCTGTCCGCCAGTGCTTGGTCACGTACTCTGCAGCATGTATTGGACACGAGTGGGACGTCGGCGTTCGGCGAGGACTCGGATCCAAACACACGCTTCGTGTCCAAGCAATGTTGCTTGATGAACTTTTGAAAATGGTCTAATGCACCCGCTTCGCACTAAACACCAAAATGGCGGCGCCCGCAAGAAAATCGGAGAATGGAGTGCGACGTGAACGATCAAAAGCGTCGCTGTGATCGGCCCACCACAATTGGCCGAATGCTGACTATGACGTCAGCAAAGGATTTCTCATCGACGCAAATAAGAGGAATGAAAGAACTTCAACTTTGACGGTGTTGGCAGTGTTGCTTTGAGAGCGCTATGAGATCAGGCTTTCACCATGCCCATTACAAACACCATCGAACTTGTTGTTCACAAGGTAATGACGTCACGAAAGGTAACCAAACGAGGGCGCCACCGAAACATCTCGCCGCTAATAGTGGCTGTGTATACGCTCTACTTCCCGGTTAATGGGAAAACCGAGCAACGTTGAAATATGCCGTTGTTTGCAGCGGGAAATATGCGGTAAGTAGTTGCTAAGCGCCGCGAGCGTGCACAGAACACTTCCAGGACACGGTTCGGCTCGCGTTACATATTCGCCAGAGCGTATATACTTAAATGGGCGGAATGCCAGGCACGTTGACAACAGTTGACCGAGACGCTCGGCTTCGTGCGGAAGCGTTACGTTCCAAACGACAGCGACGGCAAGGCGATCGCTCGGTGACATCGCAGTAAATGAGCGCACGGCCCATAACGGAACTTTTAAGGTTTGGGAGTTTCAATATGCAGATGAGATATTCGGTGAGGGGCGCTCGCGCTCCCGCTTTGAGGCACGCTCTTGAAGTGCTCTCCAAGAGTAATGACGGGTCTTCTGAAAAGATTCGCTAAATCAGCCTACGCTCAACGTGCATGCGCCGGATTATTACCAGAGTTTAAATATATATTCGTGTAGATTTACGCTGCAGGAAGTTAAAAAGCCGTGTTTTTATATCTGATTACCGGGTATACCTTGACGCCCGAAAACGTCCATCACAGACACAGAGTCAGAAATCGACGACGGCGAAGCCATTTATTTTACCTTTTTTTATTATTTCCACACGTGCAGCGTGTAAACTATTTATAGTTTAACATAAAAAAAAGAAATTTTTTATGTTGCGAACCTCAACTTCCACGATGGACTTACGATGGGAACCTCAACTTCCACCATCTTGCCTGCACACTTAGTGTGTTTTCGTCAGGCCGTAGTTGTACCAAATTTGGTTGTACCTCTCGATGTAATACGATAGCGTCGTATCTGCAGCATCGGATGCGCCCTACTGTCGTGCTACGCATGTTGGCGTGGTGAACGCAAGTCGAAACGAACGTGTCCGGTTCGGGGTCACGTTTGAAGCCATAGCGTACGAAATATGGTTTAGCATAGCCTCCTATATATAAAGGGCAAGCATGCGCCTTTCGCGCCAAAACAACAAACACCGCCAGATCGCGGTAAAAGAGGGAAAAAGAGCAAGGCAGCCGGAGGCAGGCCCAAGGGGGAACGATTTCGAGGGCGCAGCGCCACAGGGCTAGCGGCCGTACTACGAACCACCTCTTTTCGCATTTTATTCGGGGCAAACGAAAACGAAAACTAATCCCGGCTCCCTTCATATTTCAGTCGGGTGGCGATTTGGGCCAGTCCTTCATACTTCCCGGGCTTACCCTCCTCTCATAGTTGAAGTAGGATGATGCCAATGATGCGCAAAGAATTAGATAACGGACGGACAATGATTTTTTTTTTTTACAAGAAAGTAAGAAGCGATAAGGGTTGCAGAAAGTGTTTGCAGATAATCAAGGGGGCACCGTCCTTCCACACTTTTGGTTTTGTCATGTTTTGTCGTTTTTTTTTTTTTCCATTTCGGCGACCGGTTACGGCGGGGGTGGTAGTAGACCCAAGATGGCTGAAGAGACGGGGATGGATTCTCGAGGATTTCTTGTGAACCTGCTCGTTGACGCTGGACAGTGTGCTAAATGTAATTTATTTGGCTTCCAATACGAGGTGGTCAGGTCAGGAGCATATCATAGGTGACGGAGATGTTGACGTGAGGTAAGAAAACGAGACTGCTGATCTTTAAGAGTTGCAAAGCGGAACACAGCAATTCCTATTTTAACGCACTTGCTTTTTTCATTAAAACTGCACGATGCACGAATACGCCGACCAGAACAATGCGGTAACAGCAGCGTACCGAGGCCGATAGTCCCCTGCCACCGTCCCCTCCGCCGTCCCTAGAGTTCCTCGATATGCTCCCCCGTTCTTTTGGTCCTTCGTTCGTCCGCAAGAGGGCGAGCGGTCGGTTGGAGAGGAAGCTGTGGTTTTACACTCTAAAGAAAAAAAAAAAAAAAAACGACTGTGAGTTATTTTTTCTGCGGAACACGGAGACAGCCAATCTCGAGGAAGAACAGAAGGACCCCAGTGGGCTAAGGATGCGACCATAGACCAGGAAGGTGTCAAGGGCACATGCAGGGTCATTGAGCAAATGAAACGAAATTCCTGCGCACATCGCATTTTTCTGGTTTCAATGTATTTTTAGCTTTGTAATTCGCTGAGATCTTTATATTGTTTTGTTATCTCAAAGACGTGTTTTTAATGTGTACTTTTCGCGAGTTTGTCGGTATTCCCCCCCCCCCCATATTACATTACAATTTTTAGTATTGTGTAGATGTTGTGTTCGTCGTTTTTTTATACTTACATTTTTATATCTATGCCCACGCACTTGCGTAACATCCCTTGCGGGTTCTCAAGGAAATTAAATGATGATTATGATGACGATGATGATACCTCTCAATCTAAAACCAGTGATTAATTATCCCGACATTTTCAGAAATGAACAGAGTTGCCCCAACAACACCTAGAAAGACAAGTCCATAATATACTTCATAGCCCCCCCCCCCCCACACACACACACACACACATACACAACTCTTCCAAAATCCCTTCGTATTTTTTTCTTTTCATTTTTTTTTTTCTTAGACTAGACGGTTTTTTAGCCCCATGCTCAGAAGTGCCCGTCATTGCGCGCCATTACGCGCACGCTTTAGAGCTGCGTAGGCTCGGCCCGTTCGAGCATCTAACAGTCACAATCGGAGCACTCACATCCATTTTTCTCCAACATTGCGATTCAGGGGCGCACGTTGCGCCCAAGGCCACGGACAACGGACATTGAGCGTGTGTTTGTGCGTGAGTAAAGCAGGAATAAAAATAGGACTGTGAAATTATTTGATTAACGTGCAGATAGATGAATTGGCAAATACGCTTGTCACGAAGAAATCTTTCAACCGATTAGTCGGCCGAATACGGGCCAAGTTTATTCGGTTGTCACAAATTCCATGTGTTCCAGGCACTTTTTTTGGCGTGTCAAAGGGTGTTTAGAACTGCAAATACTTTTAGCTTAAAAAAAAAAAACACTGTCCATAAAATAAAAAAAAAGACTGTGAGACACGGTAAATATAAAACGTACATAACAGCCAATATTTCCTCTTTTTTGTATCATTCTGCTCGCGGGTGAAATGTCGGTCTCCCCTCACCATTTTGGCTCATGTTGGCGCGGGCTGCTTCCTCGTTTCCTTGAACGCTGTCTAGCCGCGGTGCCCCGGTGATGGAACGCTGAGTTCGCAGCCGGTGTGGTGGCAGCTTAGCTGCTGCCGTCGACGAACGCAAAGGGGGCGTCGGCGGCGGTCGGGCGGTATTCGGGGTTCTCTCTGTGTGTTCAGGAGCCGGCTTTTTGTCTCAGCTTGCGTGGCTCCTCATGGCGACCCAAGCACGGGCCGCGTGCACCGCCGCCGGTCGGGCTTGTTCACCTTCGAGAAGGAAACCGCGCGAGATGCCTTTGTTCGATGAACGGGAAACTTCCAGCTATAAAAAGAAAACAAAAAGAGACGACAAATGGAGTGATGCAAAGATAGGAGAGGTGGAGGACTGTACAAATAGCAGCTCATTCTCTCCGCTGTATACAAGGCCGTGCCGTGCTCCGTTCGCCCCTGAGCTGACAGCGCGGTGGGGGCTACGCGCTCGCCGGACCAATCAAACGCCTCCCTTTGATCACGTGACTGCCACGTAATCCCGCTAGAATGAGATCGTGTGGCAAAAGACAGACGCCTGACTGGTCCAGCGAGCACGGAGCTTCCACCACACTGTCAGCTGAGGGGTGAACGCTCTAGAAAAAAGACGACCTTGTAAATTTATCTCGCTAACGCGTTGGGTACCGGCAATGTTAAGCCCGGTTCACACAGTTGCGTTTGACTGCGTTTGACTGCGTTGCGGCAACGAGACACCAGGACATGCCTGCTGCTTATATCGCGTGCCAAGAAGATTCCTTGAATTGGATTCCACGCTTTATACGAAGCACATATGTGCCGGTGACTCGCTTTCGGTTCTCGCCGCAACGCAGTCAAACGCACTCAAACGCAAGTGTCTGAACCGGCCTTTTAGCCTGGTTCAGACAGTTGCGTTTGACTGCGTTTGACTGCGTTGCGGCGGCGAGAAACCAGGACATCCCTGCTGCTTATATCGCGTGCCAAGATGATTCCTTGAATTGGATTCCACGCTTCATACGAAGCACAGATGATGCCGGTGACTCGCTTTCGGTACTCGCCGCAACGCAGTCAAACGCACTCAAACGCAAGTGTCTGAACCGGCCTTTAGAGTGGAGGGTAAACCCCACACGCAATCGATATTCCACTTGATTTCACTTTTACACTCCCAAGGCTGGTTCACACATTCGTGGTTCAGTGTGCCGACTGCGTTGAAACCGCTTGTGATTGCATACGCCGAGATGGCACGCTGGCGTCGTCTATCGCGGATAATCCTGGCCCACTTCCGGTCTTCGCATATCTTATAATTTTTTACTCATCATTTTTTTTTTTTTCACCGTGAGTATTTAAAATAATTATAACATTAATGTGAGCGTTCTTTTCTCTTAGTGCGTTCACTCTAAACATTCTGGAGCGTTTGCTTTTCAGCGAAACATTTGGAAAAACCAATGGTTGCAATCTACCGAGGTTCTTTCACCCGGATCATCTACGGATGACGCGGATAAAAATATGTTTAGACCTATAGACCCTTTCTTCAATGGCGCCGCCATCTTGAATTGTCGTCACTTCCAGTATGGGCGAAAACATTGTTTTGCCGTCGCCACGCCAGTAGTAGACACTTAGAACATAAGCGTAACCGTCACACATTATCGTTTTGCCTTCCCCTTACTTTTTTTTACTATAGTCGGTTACAAGTTAAGAAGGTAGGAGAAGCTCCTCCCACAAGCGTGGTGCGCCGGTTTCAAATCCCTCCGCAATTGAAAGAAGAGTTCACTGGAAACGCTCCTTGTTCCGCTTCAATGGATAGATAATGGCCACAGAGTGGTGCCAACTTATCTCCGACCCCCCCCCCCTTTTTAAGAAAGCGACCTTTGTATTGATCGGAGAAGCAACCGAGCCCCTGAAAGCAGCCTTTGTGTCAATCGGAGGGGGAAGCTAATCCCCGAAAGTCGTCTTTGTTTCCATCGGAAGGGGGAAGACTTAATCTTCCTCTCGTGGCTTCCACAATGCTAAGTCAAAGTTGAGAGATAAAGCAAATATGTACAGAAAGGCACGACCCTCCTCGCGCGTTGGCCGCAACGTCACGGAAACGATGGGACGCTATTGGATGCGGAGGTGGCGGAGGGATATACGATTCCCTTTGAGGGGCATTTGCCGCTACCTTCTTGACTTGTAACCTACTATAGTTCAGGTTGCAACGTTTTAGTATTTTTTCGTCGCCCATACCGGATACGCCTATTAGGTGGCTGGGGACAAGAGCACACATAAAAAGTCTATAAAAGAACTGTGCGATATGACACAGAGCATACACCGTTTTTCGTTTTTGTTTATTTGAGGGGGGGGGGGAGGAGGGGGGGGGGGGGGCTTGTCCGCAAGTGAAACGCCAAGATAATTTCTATTGCGCACATTGCACCTTCTGAGATTAACCGTATCTCGAGCTTCGTCATTCGCTGGGATTCTTCCTGTGTTCGCCATGATTGGCTGTTTCGGTGCACTGCAAAAAAAAAAAGTACTTTTTTTTTGTTTTTTTTTAGGGGCAATTGTAGATTAGAGGTGGATTCAAATTGTCAAGTTTCAAAACTGTTTTCTGCTTTGACAAAATTATTTTTTTATTGTTTTTTTTTGTTTTTGTCAAATTATTTTTGTGTCTGTATGCTGACGGTGGAAAATAAGTTGAGATTTAGATCTGACATATCTACTTCCCACTTTTGTGGCCAGTTTTGATTGAACAGAAGTCTCTGGCGACGCATATATCTGTAATTTACTACATTAATCAAGCTGATTGCAGTCGTATTTGCGCTCGTGCAGTTCTCCCCTCTGTGCAGACGCGTGGCAATATTATCCATGCGAGGCGAGACTATTCAAAAATAACCGTCCTGCATGAATCCACGTCGCAGCGATAGGTGCGACACGTCACGGCGAAGTCTTGGAGCATTCGCGTCTCGTTCACACACCGTGGGTTGCGCGAACAAAGGCGTTCGGAATAAAATAGATACCTGACCATTTTGTTCCGAACCATTCCGAACACTTCTATTTCTTTTTTGTTCCGGAGCGCGTGAACACGCGTCTCCCGGCACGAGCTCTTGGCATTGACAGTGCTACAACGGCACTTTGTTATCGGATATTATTTTTTTTTTTTTTTTTCAGACAGCACGGGCAGTGGGCATTGTGTACTACCATATGACAAAGCCTGGCAGATCGCCACGAGACGCGGCCGCCGAAAGTGAAAAGGTAGAGCGGCAGACAAGAGCCATGTGTCGGGCGCCCCGCTGCGACGAGACGCCGAAACACACTTCTCCCGAGCGATAGAATGTCTGCTCGTCCTCCTCGCCTTCCTCGCGCTACCGCTTCTTCTCTCGTCGGGTTTGAAAACCATGTTTCGGGCCCTCGCCGCTGCAAAGGCTGTGCGCTGACTACAGACTCCCCGAGAAATGCTCTGTGCTACCAGATTTTCGCGCTCCAAATCTGCGACCGGGCACCCTTTGGCTACGTCGTCGAACTGCCAGGCTTAGTAAAACCGAAAGCGGGTTATTAACGCTGCGGCATATGCAGTGCAAGCGTGCCTTGCGAAACGTAAAATAAAGGAAAAAAAGAAAAAAGAGACCTAGAAAAAGAAACCTAGAAAAAGAAAAAGAGGCCTAGTTAGTAGCGTGTCTGGTTCGTAACCGAAGAGTCGTGGGTTCGAATATCACCTAAAATTCTTCAAATTTTTCTTTAAAGCAAATGAATTACTTTTATCGAGTTAAATCATTTGAGACATGCGGTGACCTTTAATTCGCATTACATGTCATGTTTTTCATCAATTTCATTCCACGCGTGACGTCCCGTTTCACTTGAGCGTTGTTTGAAATTCCCGCGCGAGGTCATGTGACTATGACGTCATGACCCTATCGACCAATCATGATTTTCGCGACACGCCACCGACGCCGGCTTTTCTGACACGCCACCGATTTTCTGCGACACGAGCTTCTTAACGCTATCCCGTTAAAAAAAGTTGCGACGTAGCTCGGCGGACCCAGGTTTGATCCCCCCGGGCGGCGGGCGATCTTTTTCAAGGATTTCGCAACATCGGCGACGGACGCCCTACATCGCCAACTACAACATCAACAACGAGAACGAGCGTCATTTCTAGTGATGGGAAAAGTCCATAACAGTTATCGCTGTAAAGAGAACGAAAGTAAACACGAAGGACGCAGGCTGGGCGTTCTAGCAGTTTCCACATTTCCGCTCGTGCAGGCATGCAGGCAAGTGTGTAGCTTACATACCCGTGCACGCCAGACGTGGTGTCACGTCCTAGGTGTTGTGTGTATGCGTCTTCCAAGCGCGTACTTCCTGATCTTCGCTTCATCCCGTAGACACGGCCGCACCGTAATCACGGCATACCGTTTGTTTTTGTTTTCTTGAGCAATGAACATTTTAGCAATCCGAACACTTGATGCCATTTGCTTAGTGCGAGCTGCGTTTGAACCGCTCTGTCATAAATTCTGCTTGCGATTGTGTATAATATTCATATACACAGGAACATAACATTTGCTGTTTTTGGGACACCTGGAGACACAAACCAATTTTACTTGTGGACACATGAGAGTCGAGACTTTTCGTTGCCTTGTCGTTCACATCAGAGTGCTACGTATACGGCCTACACGTTTTATTAATGTTTACAAAACACGTGTTTTTTTTAACGTTAGAACGTTGCGGTAACTAACTTTGCCCACATAACATTCCTCAAGTCAATCATCGTGATCGAAAGGAAGTTTGGCAAACTGCGAAACAAAAAAATAATAATAAAAAGTAATCTAAAAAAAAAAAGCTGCTCGAGTTTGGGCATTGATCACAACGTAAGCATGTGAGATATCACGCAGAGTGCCGCGGCGCAGACACCATGTTTTGATGTTAAGGCTCATTACAATTACACAGCGACATCTTAAAAAAACGCAGTGCGTGCTGAATCCTGAACATCTTGTTATCGCTTCCTTCGCAACCAATAGGGTTGTGACATGAGCCGATAATAAAAAAGAAAACTAAAAAATACCAATGACGAAGCAAGAACAGAATAAGCCAGGCCCGGCGTTTTTTAAGCTATATTTTTTACCATGTTGGAACTTAACCCGAGACTGGGGTAGAAACAGAAACTTAAAAGTAGAAGGGACAGAGACAAGTGAAGAAGAGAACGTCTCACTTGTCTTCTTCACTTGTCTCTGTCCCTTCTACTTTTAAGTTTCTGTTAAGTTCCAACATGGTAAATATCCACCAGCTCGCCTGTACTTTAACCGTTTTTTCTATATTTTTTGTTTTATTAAGCTTTCGCTAAAGGCAGCGGTTCGCTTCTCTGGAGCTTTATAGGGAAGCACGACCTTGGAAGTCACGACCAACGCCTTTCCTGCACCCGACCTTGACGTCGTGAATAATGCTGCAGAGCTTCGATTTCGTAAGCTTGCGGCTGGTATCGCTACGAAAGATCTTACCCTCCACTTGGTAGCAGCGACGCGGGTGCTAAAGGCACGTAGACGGACGGCAGACAAACAAGCGCGGCCCCGTCTACGGAGTGGAGACATTTAAATTAGTCTACCTCTCCGCCAGCACCAACGGAAACCGTGAAAGCTACCGCCGTTTCCTTTCGTAGCGTTTCTGCCCTAACCCGCAATCCCTTCGTGATAAACGACTCGTAGCCTTCGTGTATCGCCGTAGGAGAGGCGGGGTGCGCGTTTACAACACGACGTCTTCAACACGGAACTCAAACTCGTCACGCCTCGATCTGGGGGAAGTTCATACAAAGTAAGCGGCTCTGCTTGGGCACAGTCGAGAATAAATGCACTAGAGGAGGTATGTATTGCGTCGCGGCATTGCATTCAGTTGTCCGAAGAAACACGGAGACAGCGGAGAGGAAGGGGGGTACTTCCGGTGGTTGATTGGTTCTGCTGGTACAAGACGGTCGCAGCAGCTCGCGCAAAAGTAAAACGCACGTTGCGATACGTCGGATGAAATGTATCGCACGATGTTTTACGAATGCAATTTTTCTTTTTTTCTTTTGACTAGGTGTGTTGGAAAAAAAAAAAATACCGTAGATTATGAGGCGGCAACGTATACAGTTCGGGTTATAGTGTCGCTTTCAGCAATCTTTCTTTCCAGATGAGCAATAAACTATAAACAAAATGAACAATTTGGGAAGCGTTAATTAGGCCGTGTGAAGTTTGGAACTCGAGAAGTTCTTGAAAAAGTGTCGGAATCGGTACGCTTGATGGGGATTCCCGGAAACGAACAAGATTACTACAGAAAGAGTGACGAAAAGAGAAAGCCATCCGGTGTTCGCGCACGGAAGCACCCACGCTACGACCCGACGGGGTCTCAATCAAGCAGCTCCAAAAGTGCACTCTCCACGGCGCTTATCGCCAGGACATCTATTGAGTCAGAACATGCATCGAGTCTAAACATCCAAGAGGTCGCGTTACACCAGAGTCAGAACATCCAACGAGTCAAAACATCCATCCAAGTCGAAACATCCATCGAGTCAAAATATTCATCGAGTCAGAACATCCATCTGTGTCTAAACATTTATCGAGTCAAAACATCCATCGAGTCAGAACATCAATAAGAGTCGAAACATCCATCTGAGTCAAAACATCCATCGAGTCAGAACATCCATCAGAGTCAAAACATCCATCTGATTCAAAAGATTATTTTTGAATTGAATATATATATATATATATATATATATATATATATATATATATATATATATATAATTATATATATATATATATATATCTCCACCTTGGTCAGTTTTCTGGATATAGGGTCCCTCGTTTTCGTGTTTTATTTTTGTCACTGAGTATATTTGCACGTTCGTGGTCAAAATTAGCATTGTAAAGCGGCGTATTATTTCCTCTCCGTGATGTCAGTTTTGGGGAGTGTTGCCATCTGTGTGTTCGAAGTGCCAAAGGCTTGCAAGGGTTTTGCCCGTTTCTCTGTTGGAGGGGGATTTCCTGAAGTCCTTCGAACACTTGTTGAACCCGTTGACCCAAATCTTGAAAATATTGAGAAAGGGAAGCGACAGGGTGATAGCACGATCTTGGTGACTGGACAGTGTGTAAGAAGAGGTGGGTACATCACTCTAGAAAGCCGGCTACCTCGAAGATAATTGAGACAACGCGCGTACTGGAACGGAAGTTCGATGAACAGGAGTTCAGTGACCTTGTTGTTTTTTGATGCCTTTGTTCAAGTCCGAACTGGATCAAGGTTTTTTGGTTCAAAGATGACTAATTAACTTCAATTAACTCCCGGAACTTTCGTTCCGGGGTCGATTCCAGTCAGGAGGTGTTCCCGTCAGCAACAACTTCCTACGTTCAGCGTTGAGAGCAGCGATTGGTCAAGGTATTTCGATTTCCTAAATATTTCAGTCAAGCAAATTTTGAATCGAAGTGCTAATTCCTGAGAAGGCTGGCTTTATGCAGCAAAACTTCGGAACACCGGTATTTGTGCCGTCCAGTCATCGCTCGAAGTGGCCGGTAATCCAGTTTAAAAGCAACAAGAGGGACAATGTTGTTTTCCTACAAGGCCGCGAATCCTAAGACTCCGGACATCGTGTACTATAGATGCATTGCCTGTTTCAAGCTCAAGAGTCGGCTTGGACGGGATGAGAAGAGCCCGATTGCCCATCTGACATTGCGGAATGGAGTCATGATCACAAAGGCTTGGCAGAGTTTATTCCGTTCCTCCAAGTGATCCAGCACTCTTCACAAAACCGACTCCAGGCACTGCTCTTGGATCATCTTGCAGTGGCATCTGCACCGGGGTTTGAGGTCAGCAACCGTAACAAGCGGTTGCAAGAGGAAACAGCCCTGTTTTCAGGCTACTTGTCATTTGTAGTCCCGACATTTCAGGATGTCCTTAACTATCTGGACAGAATTACAATCCTTGGAGTTCTTCCGTAGAATGGACTGAACAGCACGCATGGGCCAGTTTCCTTGAATAAAACAGTTTAAATGCCTCACGATGTCTCGGTGTATTCAGCCAAATGACTTTATGTGAACGATATGCACTATGTTGCGTCTGGTAGTAGTTAATAAGGACAAAAATGAGTGTATAAACACTACGACAGGGTAAAAATACCTAAAACTTTATAATACCTAAAAAAAACTGTAAAATTTGTTCCAATAGTGCTTCCGTAATTGAAAAAAAACTACTATTTATATACAATTGAGCAAATTCATGTAGAGTGCTTTGTCCTAGAGTGAAACTAACTTTAAAAAACCACGAA
The DNA here is from genome assembly GCA_013358835.2 of Ixodes persulcatus. Taxonomy (NCBI): domain Eukaryota; kingdom Metazoa; phylum Arthropoda; class Arachnida; order Ixodida; family Ixodidae; genus Ixodes; species Ixodes persulcatus. The sequence goes on along the minus strand of JABSTQ010011474.1, from coordinate 623,932 downwards.
ATAAAGCTGCGATTCTCTCGTAATAACGTTATTGATCACGGCGAACGTCTGGTACAAGATTGTCTTGAAACAATTCAGAGGCTTAACACAACAATGGAAGCAATTGTCTGGCGAGGTGAAATTAATTTTTCTGAAGGGCTTGCGTTGCATAATTCAGCGACGACAGTATTTTGGTCTCTCGAGCAATCGCGCAGACTCGGAGCCAGCCCATCGCGCCTCTGCTGCTCCCACCCCGATGTAAAAAAAGAAAAAAAAAAACTGTTCTCTATCAAATTAATGCGGCGAAGCAAAATACCTTTAAAGCAGAGCCTTTCTGTCTTGAAAAATGTTTCACCTCATAAGCTTGAGAGTGCTCTAACTTTTCGTGTGAATAACAATATCGCCCTTTTCATTTGGATGGTCTTTATCACGTTGCTTTTGAATGAATTGCTAAAATTTGTTACCCGACATTGCCTGGAAAAAATAGTTTTTGTTTCTTTCCGAACCTCTTAGGATTGCATTGACATACACCGAGCTAAAATAAAAAAAAATGGCTGTCACAGTGTTTTTTTTTTCCAAAGGCGATCTAAATACCTAGCATTTTTATATGGATTCAAACGGCCTTGTCCATTGTCTGCGGGTCATGTAGCTGCCACGAATCGCAGAGTAGCGTGCTCTCGAGCTGCGCGGGTCAAACGACAGCAAATAAAACGCCACCCGAGAAGGCAAGGCAGCGGATTTTACCGGCAGTGCAAGTAAATTCCATTCTTAAACCACGTCACGTGATCGCGTAACATTACCGCTCGCCGCTTTCGAGAGCCATTGCCACTGCGCCGTCATGCCCTACCTGAATTTAATACGGAAGCGGACCACCGAAAAGCTGTTTTATTTTAAGCTCCGTTAAGCTACAAGAAAGACGCAGGGTCACTGACGAGCGTACACTCCCTGATACAGTGATAAAACAAAAGAAAAATTATTTCGCTCCGTTTGCATGCCCCTGATATTAACTTTAATATTTTTGTTTATATATTTATTAATAAAAAAAAACTACACACCATGAGTGGTTCAAGCAAGGATCAAGGAAAACAACAGCAATGATCTTGCAAAAGAGAAAATACACAAAAAAGTAACTAACACTGGTAAAAGAAAATTGAAGAAATCGGAATCACAGGATACATATAAAAACGCACGTTTACTGAATAGCCTAAATAACTGACAAGGTCTCAATGAGATAATAAAATTGTAAAGGCAGTTCACAGCTCGAATAATAGTAAAGAAATAAGAACATACCCTATCCACATCCGTGAAATAACGAACTCAGTTTTGTCCTTCATAATTGATTAAATTTTATCTAAGAGCATATGCAAACGGTCCTTGCTAACCATATCGTCAAAAGTCGTTTACACAACAGCTCTCTCCTTTCAGGCAAAAAACGATAGAACATTCAACTCGTCAAAATATGACAGCCATCCGAGTCAAAACATTCATTGAGTCAAAACATCCATCGAGTCAGAACATCCATCCGAGTCTAAACATCCATGGATTCAAAATATCCATCGAGTCAGAACATCCATCCGATTCAAAACATCCATCAAGACAAAACATCCACGAATGGATGATTTGACTCGATGGATGTTTTGACGCGTTGGATGTTCTGAATCGGAATCGGGGGGGGGGGGGGTTCTTTATTCATTTATTCATTCATTCATTCAATGCTTTATTTTCAAACTTGTTTTCAAAATACACAAAAACTGTTTGGACCCATAGCCGTTAAGGCTAGTCCGGGGTCCAATCGTAATATAGGTTCAAAAAGCGGAAGAATACAATAGACTCATACAATGCGCAAAAAAAAAAAAAGAAATCACGTTCTAGAAAGTAATTAGCTTAACTGCATTTCATAATCACGAAAGAATCTTTTTAAGGAGGGCATAAAGTTGTTTTCCAACTTTATAATAATAGGTATTTTATTCCAAACTAGAGCACCATAAAATTCAATCAGCCTTTGTCCATATGCATTATGACATGGCGGTAAATTAAACATATAATTCGCTGCAGCCCTTGTTTGTCTCCTGGGAGATCGAAATAAATTCAAAGAAAGGGGTTCATTAGACTATATATATGATTTTACGAACTGTTTGAGCTATTTTTAATTTGTAAATACAACTGAATGGCAACACGTTTAGCGATTGGAAAAGGGGTCAACTAGGGTTAGTGTTTCTTGAAAATGTTATAAATCGTATCGCCCGTTTTCGCAAGCGAGTTACCGGATTTAAGTATGTAGCGTAAGTATTACCCCAGGATTCAATACAATAGACCAGCTGACTGTGGACGAATGCAAAATAGAGTATGCGCAAAATAAATAAATCAAAACATTCGCGTGCCTTTAATAATGTATAACAACCATATGCAATTTTCCAACACATGTGCTTAATTTGGCTTTTCCAGTGCATATCACAATCAAACAGAACACCTAAATATTTATAACAAGTAACATGTTGTAATTCCGTATTATCTAATTTTATAACTATCTCGTCGTAATTAATCACTATTTTCTTGGAATGAAACACTGTATACTTAGATTTATTTAGGTTGATTGTAAGTTGATTGCTCGTGAACCATGACAGTACCCTAGTCAATTCCTCATTGATTTTATCCTGCAATTCGCCTAACGTATCCCCAACAAAAATCAGTGCCGTATCGTCGGCGTACATTAATGCTTCTGAATATTTTAAAATCGACGGAAAATCATTTACATAAAGAGAAAAAAGAATGGGCCCAAGAACTGAGCCCTGTGGCACACCAGTTAACACCGTTTGGGGGGTAGAGATAAAATTATTTATTTCTACGCACTGTTTACGGTTAGAGAGATAGCTATTAAACAGCTCCGACGTTTTCCCCCGAAAGCCATACTGATGGAGTTTATAAAGCAAGATACTATGATTAACTGTGTCAAATGCTTTTTTTATATCTAAATATACAACAACGGCAATTTTACTTTCATGGAGAGCTCAGTTGAGATGTTGAGTTAGGATAAAAACCGTTGAAGACGTTGATCTATTTGGTCTAAATCCGTGCTGATTGTGGCAAACTATTGAGTATTTAGTTATAAAGTCCTTTATACGTTTGCATATTATTTTTTCAAGAACTGTGTTAATTGTACTTAAAACTGAAATTGGTCTATACAATCAGGCTAAATCAATCGGGCACAGGAAAGAGCGTAGGATCGCGGCGCATTCACTGAGCGTGGTTGGTTTAGGCGGTGATATAGAAAGGCACAAAGAGAATAAACGGCCGTGACGCCGCACGTCCATTTTTTTTTTTATTAACGACAGTAGCATTTGCCCGATGACGTCAGAACTGGCATCGTGCTTGAACAGCGGCGCTTCTGAATCCATGCTGTTCAAGTATACGAAAACGACGTAGGCGACCGTTTTGGCCTAAGAATCGCGTCCTCTTGTAAGGTCCTGTTTAAACTCACGCAAAAATTGGAAACATTTTGCTTCGTGAATACCTAGAGGTTTGTAAATTTGGCTTATTTAATTATATTTAGAAACTTTTTTTTTTTGTCGTAAGAAAGTTCTGTTAATCCGACCTTTCTCCTCGTATACTCTCGCCGTAATTAACTGCAAGAAGGTACCTCGAGTCGCGAGAACTTCAATTATAATAAAATGTATCTACTGAATAAAATGTACTTAGATTACGGCGACTCTGTTGAAGCACTTCCAAGTAAGTTTTTAGTAATTAAAAACAAATAAATCGAAGTATTGCACGAAATACTTTGTGATCTTCAACACTTAAGCTCTTTCTCTCGGGGGTGGTTCAAACTAACAGAGCAAAAGTAATTTCGAGTCAGTCTTTAGTAATTAAGAACAAATAATGGAAGTGGTACATAGATACAGGAAGTATTTTTAGTTATTCTCACAAGAGTGGTTCAAACAGTCTCCACGTAACCACTCATGATCGATTTTCTAAATTTTGCGCAAGGGACCAGGGATCCTGGATTCAATCCCCACCCTGCCCGTTTCGATTTGGATGAGCATCGTACCGGCGTGTGGTCGTGTATCACTACTGCATGGTGCACGTTAAAGGGGCGGTGCAACAATTTTATGATTAAGAGAATTTGCATCTTGCCATTTTTAAGTTGTTTATCGTGTCCCGGAGGATAGAGAAAACACCTCCTTCATTAAAAATGTCGCGATTCCGCTGCACAATCGCAAAGCAGAAGTCGAGCTTTTCGCCCACCTGCAGCCCCAAGTGGCAGCCGAAGGAACTACGGCGAAAAGATTACGTGACCTCACTCGGCTCTAACATAACGCCGGCTAATGTCAGCAGAGAGAGGGAGAGGAAGCGTCCTCCGAGATAGCACACGGGAACCTACACGGCACTCCGAATGACGTCACTGGGAGTGCGACCGGATGTGACCCTGAAGACTGGGAGTGAGTTGAGGGGTGCCCAAAATGCCAATATTTATCTTTTTTTTTTACGCAACAACTAGGACACGCAGGCGAAATTGGTTTTCTGTTCTTTACTTCAGAAGTGTCAGAGGGCAACTTCCACAAATCTTTGACCGAAGTCCGCACTGGCTAAATTGCTCATCTACAGCTGAGACACCAGGCGCTCATTGAGGCCGACTAGCTTCCGCCTGTATAAACATACACACGACATTATTATTACGTAAGGAGTGTCAGATTCAGGCGGCGTTTCGCGCACTTTCTGAGCAGGTGTCATGCAAAAGTACTTCTTGTTGGGCTAGTTGGTAATGACTGTTTTGAACCATGGTTGAAAGCGCTAAAAACACGAACACAAGAAAGAAGACAAGCAGCGCCCATGTTTGTCTCTTGTGTTTGTCTTTTTTAGCGCTTTTAACCATGGTTCAAAACAGGTTTCATGTCTTCGTCGATGAAAAACCGCCTATATTGAGCTATGTTTCCTTACCTACTCGAGGGAACCCACGAAAACACGCACAGCGTTATCAGGTTCATGCGACCTGAAAGCCGTATGTCGAGACCGTCCGATCAATAAGATTAGGAGCGAGACCTGGCCGCAGCAGCATCTCATCTAGGCCGCATATTCTCCCCGCGCTTATTATTCCGGTTGTTGCGGGAGAAAAAAGAGCCGTGTTTTTCTTGCCGCAAAAATAAACTGCACGTCTCCACCCAAACGTAATACCATAAAATAAAAAAAAAAGAAGGTGCGGGGTACCAAAGTATGAGAACTTACAGTTATCTAAATCAAAAGTTGTAAGCAAGTTTCGGAAATGTGCAATAAGAAAATGGCGATCAACGGAACCCGCGAATACATGGAGATGAACGGCGAATGCTGTATACCAGGAACGCGCCACGTTTTCTCATTAAAAATGTACAAAACTCGCATATAACTTTTAAATTAGATAACGGTAAGTTTTGAATATTTTGAGTTTGGTTCGGACCGCTATAGCACTAAATTTGGGCAGAAGTTGAGCTTTCAAGTAGTTTATTTTATTTTTTTTTTGCACTGAGAAAATCACGGTTTGCAGTTTCTCCCTAACACCCGTTATAGTGTGAAAAAATTTATTTTTGCCCTGAGAAAAACACGGTTTTCAGTTTCTCCCTAACACCTGTTATGGTATGGAAAAATTCATTTTTGCCCTGAGAAAAACACGGTTTTCAGTTTCTCCAAAGCGCCTGTTATTCGGTACAGCAGCCTGCATGGTATGAAAAATAGCTTCTTTTCTGTCGCCCGGGTTTTATAAAGCGAATAAAGCATTATTATTATTAAAATGTAAAACAAACATTCTATTATTGCTGCACCAACCGAGAAGGAGGCCGAAGAACGAATCACGGGTCAAGAAATGTGATCACAATAAGCCGCCCCGTGTCAATAACTACAGTCTGTATGACTCATCTCTCAGGCATCACAAAGTCGCCCATTATATGTTCGGTCGTACCCGTTCAGAAGACTGGGAGTTAAGCTCGAAGTAAAATAATTACCGACATATATTCTATAATATTGAAGACATGCAAAAGTGCGTTTTTCGCAAACGTCTCGTGGAGTTCTCATAAAACAACCGAGTACCAGTTGTGCCACAAACAACGTAAAACAACTATCAACTTTGCCGCAAACTAACAGATATCAAATTTTTCACAAACAGCGTAAAACAATATATAAATTTTGCCACAAACAACACTAGTTTCGCTGAAAGTCTAGTATTACCCTAATGTTTGAATAAACTCACCGGTTTGGGAACGGATAGATGTCCCTGGTCAGGACGATAAGTTGTGTCTGTCGACTTGTTCGACAGAGCCACGCGTCACGCATGCCAACTCACTTGAGCATGATTGCTTCTTGATGTTTATAAAAAAAGAAAAAAAAACTCTTCTTTTGATTACCTAGATCTTATCTTTCTAACCGGACACAGTGTGGGGAGACTCAGGGGAGACTCACCGATGATCATGCGTCATCTTCTTTGCCAGTCTCGGATGGCGTACCCCGAGACACAAGGGAGTTTTCGTAGACCGCGCTTTCACCCTCCGCTAAGCCCTCCGCAACGAAGAAGCCGCCACTACGCCTGCGCGCCGATGGCCTGGACTGTAGAGTTCCGAATATCGTAGCGGGTTGCGGAGAGCCTCGCGGGACGGCGAAAATGATCTACGAAAACTCCTTATTGCTTGTGGCCAACTTTTTTTTTGGCTGTTGATGTGTTTTTGATGTTGAATCGGCTACTGATGTGTTTTTTTTTCTTTATTCTGATAACTGTTTTTTATCGCCTTTTTCTGCAGACGCAAACAGTGAGATATGCGAATCAATGTTGATAAAGCTGCAGTCATAACAAAGAAGCAATGAAGAAAAAAAAACTCATTTATGTTTCTTTATTAGGTAAATATGCAACGTTCTAATATTTTTAAGCATCTTGATGTTACAATTTCGAGTGAATCTGTCCAAAACGTAAGTAGTTCTCTCTCTAGAAAACTACGTTTCATGAGGCAATCTCTAAGTGGGACAAATTCTGACGTACGAAGTTACGAACCAATGTACATAAAACTTCTAATCCCGCAGAAAAGCTGACAAAAAAAAAAAAACCAAAAAACTCACCAATCTTTTGTGCGGGTGCAGAGAAAAGCTCACCTCGAATTAACTTAATATGTAAAGTGGTCGTTATCATTTACTAGAAGTGGTACCGAGGCGTCTCTCATGCAGGCGGTACACCGTGCAACAGACGTGGCGTGGTGCCCCGAACGAGCAATTTCCACGGCACTATAGACCCCTTTCGTAAGTCACGTGCCGATTATTAAAAGGCCAGAACCCCTGCACAATGGCGGAATAACTGCTTCGAGAAACGTGCAAGTCATTCCATAAGATTGCGAACGTCGTGCGAACGTCGGAGCTTGGCCAACACTACGAGCCGACGAGCCAATCAAACAGCGTCGAAAGTGCAACGTCACTACGCTCATCATCTTTTTTTGTGGTGTGTTTTTTTCCTGTGTGCCGTGACGTTGAGGTTTCAGTCCGCCATTATGCAGGGATTCCACAGCTGCCAAAAGACGGCAGTATTTCGAAAGGGGTCTATAGTCGGTGACAACTCAAGAAGGTAGGGGGAGAGAAAGGAAGGTGGGAGAAGGAAATGGACGCAACGCTGGCGAGGGAAGGAGGAAACCCCCTCCCCTCGCCAGCATTGCGTCCGCTTCCTCCTCTCCAACCTTCCTTTCTCTCGCCCTATCTTCTTACCCTGCAACATACTATAGTAATATTATTTGCAACCACTAAAATGTAAAAAAAGCCCATCGCGTTTATGTTGGCAGTGTCACGCAGTGTAAACACTTCACAATATCGCACTGTTCTAAGCAAAAAAAAAAAGATTTAAAAAAATCTGTTTTTTTTTTAATTTTAAGTTAGATTATTTTTTTTTATATCAAACTAATATCACTGTAGCTAGAAAATATCGATTATTTTTCACTTTATGCATTTTTTTTAACATGTCAGGTTGTTTGATCAATTGTTCCGATATGTGAAAACTATGCTGAAAAAAGAATTACTGCAATTTTTACAACGTTTTGTTTATGAAAACCCCGCCATACTGGAACAAAATAAGCTTAGTTTTTGTCAGCGAAAAAGCTGTATTGGTTTTTCTTTTTTGCGATTTCGATTTTCTTGCAATACAACATTACTTTCCCATTTTTCATTTCATCCTTCGCGTTCTGATTTGATTGCAAAAAGATATGACGTAACTGACGAACGAAGTCGGAGGCAGAGATAAAGCTCAACGCACCGATTTGCTCCGAAGACCACTGCTTTCTGCTCGGGCTCAGTCCAATATAAATAATTCTTGCGCGATGATTTTTCGCTTCTAATACAGAACATATGCGCGTATTGAAATCATCAAATTATAAACAAATGGTTCATTAAAAAAATATTTTGGCATTATTTTTGCGGTAAAGGTTCGATTGAAATCATTCTAGTGAAACTGGTCATCTTGATTTTTAATTCTCTGCCCTGGCTGTAGCCCTCCTTCCTCTTTTATGTCAACCCATTTCGCATGTTACCATATTTAATTCTGACGGAGCCGGGATAGAGGAAATACGACCTTTTTTTAAAAAAAATTATTTTTCGTTCGAATGGGGTATTAATTGAAACCACTGTTCTTAAAACATATGGTGAAATGTGGAGTATTGACAATGTGGTGTCGGTATACTTCATAAAAGGTAATTTCATAAGGTCATTTTGTTTGTGTTATTTTGTTGCTTTAGTTTGTTTTAAGAGTGTATTTGTGTGTACCACATTTAGGCTTCGGCTCTTCCTGGAAACAAGAATGAATGAAGAAGAAATAAATAATTTGAAACTGCTCAAGCTGCGGTCCTCTACACTAATTATATTAACCCCGTTTTTATTTTTTTTAGTTAGCGTTTTATTGAAATTATTTATTTTTACTCGAGCAATGCCTGACGTGTTAAGGACGTTTTTATATTTTAAAAATGAATTCTGCTAGTGAAGTGCACAATGACTGCATGCGCACTAGGCATCCCAGCATACTTCAGTTGAGTTAACGTCTTTCGCGTGGGTGAACGCTCGATTCTTAGATTTGTAGGTGATCTTTTCTCCGCATCAGTCAAAAAGACGGTGAGCTTTTCTCCGCATCGGACAGTTTTGCGGTGAGCTTTTCTCCGCCGCCCAAAACTTCATATATACCTTTAGCACACTCACCGATGGAGTACGCATCCCTGGCATGGGGCGATCATACGCGAACCCAAATAAATAAAATAGTGCGCACAGAGAGGCTTGTTTTTGTGACGTCGTCGAGCGAAAGCCTATGTGATTGACTTATTGATTGAAACGTCTTTGTGAAAGCAGACACGGAACGTGGCGCCACTGTTCCGTACGTTACACGTCTGCTCGAAAGCGCCTCAACCAGCAGTCTGACACTACCCCCTTTTTTCTTTAAACTTTCGTGCACGCTCATTCGTAACGGCTCTTCCGTCCCTTCCTGTATTCTGTTTAACGTAAAGTACAGCGCACCGAACGCTCGTTAGATGTCAGTGCTTCAATACCGAACACGCCTCTTCCGCGTCCCTCGTCTCACGCTCCGCCAACAGCTGTTCGAATGAAAACGAAATTCCCATCTTTGTCGTCGTAGGCGCGTTTACGCCCAAGACTGTATGTCTACGCCGGTAACAACGACATAACTTCCTGCAGATCTGTGTTTTCGTTCTTTTTTCCTGGGACGAGGTGGCGCGGAAGGACAAATAAAAAAAAAAAGAAACAGAATACGACGAAGGGCTTTTCACCTTGAGGAAATCCCCCGGATTCTGACACTGCTCCGTTCACCACTAAGCTGGCAGTGCGATGGGAATCATGCGCTCGCCGTACCAACCAAGCGCCACCCTTTCGTCAACATAACCTCGCTCTCTACGCTTGGGGTTGGGCAGGAGCGTGATCGCGTCACGTGGCAATACGTAGACGTATTATGACTGGTCCAAAGAGCACGTGTCGCTTCCACCGCACTGTCAGCTTAGGAGCAAACGGAATACATCAAGCGGCCAACACACAAACACACGCACGCACGCTCGATGTCAGAAGGATAGTCGGTCTCCCGAGACATCGCCGCTCTTGCCCGAGGGTTCTCCCGCCTCAGTTTCCGAGAACTCTTTCGAGCTCGTTCGTCTTGATGGGCCGAAGGTCTCGATGTCCCCCCGGCGGCTTTTTCATACGCGCATCGCGTCAGCAATGGAGAAGGCGGCTGTGCACGTTTGCCAGTCGTATTGCACCATGCCGGTCAAGAACTTATTGGCAGGAGGAGCGGGGTATTTTTTTGTAAACAAAAATCAATTATTCATGCGAGAAGTACCGGGAATCGAAATCGGATACCGAAATAGAGATGTCTCATTTACGTGCCAGTTTACATATGAGGCTATTCGACGCTTATCTTTGAAGGATATGAGAGGATGGCATGACTTTTTTCCACTTTGCCTTTATTTTTGTTTCTTTCTATACGTAGAAGTCGTGGCCCTGTTAGTATAGCAAACACGCGTGATTTTCGGATTTTTTCTTCTTCATTCGCTGCCTAAAGGCTGTCGTTAAAAATACTAGTTTAGTAGAATAAGGTCCCAAGAGATGCCAACTTGGCAAGTAAAGTTTGTTATTGGACTGTGTTGCATGTGGTTTACCTATACTAACCGGAATAAAACTATGGAAAATGAAACTTGAAAAAGAGAGAAACACAGCCACTTTGGTGGTTGTTTATCATTGAAAACAGGTTGCTGCGAACCAACAAGAATGTGGGAACAACACAAGAGTAACGGGCTTGAGTTGAGCTAGTTGGTGCATTTGATACTATATATGGTGGGCCCGACTTAAACCGAGATACGGAGATGAAAAAAAGAGACAGAGATACCTCTGGACTATCACCTATGGGTTAAAGGGACCATGAAGGCAGTTTCGAAGTTTTATTCGACGATTGAAATGGATGTCAGGCACGTCTCAGATACTGTTGACCAAGTTCTAGCCCGAACAGAAGTTTGGGTGCCGCACCAATCGACAAACAGGCGCGGTAATAATAGCGCCGGGAACGATGCCTGAGACCCCACTGAGGCGGCGGCAGAAAGGTGAACTAAAGTGCGCCGTTGAAGCGTGACGACAACGGGCTCCTCGTCTGGCGATTGGGTCAAACGATAGACGCGCTCTTGGTTTCGATTTCGGTGGTGAGATGTGATGAAAAAAGTTCATTTGAACGTTGGATAATCTTTTAAAGTTGTAGTTGGGAATTAATAGGTTTCATACCGTGTATAAAAGCATAATCTGAAGCGATCCTTCCGTTTGTCACTGGTTGAACGCATCCCGCACTGCTACCTCGGGCGCGTAACAAGCATCGAGCAACCATGGAAAAAAAAAAAGAAAAAGGTACGAGCGCCGTGGGCGGCGGACTTTTGGTTCTGGTTTCGTGCGTCGTCTCGTGTTCGCTTTGCGAACTGGTGTCTCACCAATCATGCCGCGTTTATGTGCAGTAGTAGGTTGCGCGAAAGGTCGGCTAAAGACGTGTGGTCGATCGGGCGACGTTAGTTTGCATAAACAGCCGACCGATGCAGCAATGCGCAGCATTTGGTTGCGCGCCATCGTCTTGCGTAGAGCTGTGGACAGCGGTGTCAGGATTTGTTCGTTGCATTTCCGGCCAGAAGACTTTAAGCAGCACCTTCACGTCAGCCGGAGTCGCTCTGAGGCGGCGACCGAGGAGCTGGTGGTAGGTCTGGGGCGCCTTCGTAAAGCGCCAATCCAGAGTTCTGCGTCCTTACCAGCATCTCCCGTTCAGTCGGCGTGAGGTCGCTGAACGGGAGCTCAAACTCGTTTGCGAGCGCGGCGTTGTCGCCCATTTCTTCCAGGTTTTCTTCACAGACCGCCGTGCACTATAGCGAACCACGGGAACCACACTGAGTGTGCACTAAATCCTACCGATGCCGACAGTGCTCCATGACGTCACTTCTACGTCACTTCTCTTCCAGAGGCGAAAAAGGGAAGAAATCTGAATGTTTGTTTCGGTTTCGCAGATTTATTTGCAGGTACAGAAATAAGAGTCACAAAGTTCTAGAAAAAATTGTGTGGCATGCCAGGACCCCAACGCTTCCGAAAACACCTTCTTTTAAAAAAAAATTAAATTGCCTTCATGGTCCCTTTAATACTTCTTCGTAGCCCTAGAATATGTTCTTCTTTGATCTCTTTTTCATTGTAAGAGCAAACACACATTCTTAGCTCGAAATGACCCGCAATTCAGCGAGACGTGAAACACCGCAAATCGTGTTTTTCTTTTGTGCTGAGCTTGATGGATGGCACGCTGACGCATGTTGCCTCGTTTTCTTGAATGGTCGTAGTTCCAAGCATCTCTGGCGCATACGGGTCTTTCTATCAAGGATGGTGATGCTGCTGAACGCTGCACTGCATTTACAGGTGCGGCGGTAAGCTGGCAGATGGCCTGCTGTAGTGCCCTTAACAGATGCTGCATGTTCTCTTGGCCTATCATTTACGCACCTGCCAGTTTGGGCGATATAACATTTGTCGCATGATACAGGGGAATGTGCTGAACAATCTCTCTGTCAGCGTGTCACACGAGGTAAATTAATTGTGTCTTGTGAGAAATTTGAAAATGCATTTCTTTTGGTGTTTATCCTTGAAAAGGATAAACACCAATCCCATAGAACGGCACATAGAACGCCCTTTTAGGTGCAGAGGTCGCGGCTATCTTTTTTTACGTGTGGGTTATCCCTCGAATCTAGGGTACTCCTGCGATTTTTGTTTGGTTGATCGCCTCGCTTTCTCTCCTCCTATCTGTGTCAGCTGATTTGCACTTCGGTTTTGTGAAGATGTTTTCCCACAAGCATTGTAGGAAATCATTCGGATACCTAAGATCAAGCTGACCTTGTCCTAATAAAAACACACGCATGTTTTATTGTTTTTTTAAGGTATACTGTAACAAGCTTTCGGTAAAACTTTTTTTTACTTATTATAATTATGAATAGTTTATTTGAATGTCGCAGCGCAAACTGTACGTCCTTGCTATTCGCGTGCCGGGATTAAATTATATCTGGTCGCTTCCATTACTCAAACTAAAAGGCACACTGAATTGCACTCTAATGAAGCAGTCTGGAACGTCAACTCTCCCGCAGAGCACCTGGGAAATCCAGTCGCTGCAATCTACGCAGAGAGCTCGGCGAATTACCAGACTAATTTTATGTTTAGAAAAAAAAGATAACAATAAAACAATCGGCGTTATGCTCAGCGCCGCGCAGCGCAGACTTCGTCTATTTCTTTTTAGGTCTAAACATACTGTGAGCCTCGTCTCGATCCGTAGATTGCTGCGATTGGTGGATTTCCCGAGCGTTTTGCGGGAACGTAGACGCCCAGATTTTTTAGAATATCCCAATAACAATATAGACTTTGGACATTACGCGCGTAATTTCGTGCTTGCATATACATAGTTTATTACAACATTGGTTATATTTAGGCCCCGGTCCTGTACACGTTACTTAAAAAAAAAAGAGAAGAAAAGGTAATCGATTGAGATTACAATTACTCTCGGTTAAAACTCATTCAATTAGATTATACTTGATTACTCGAAAAGAAAAGTAATCGGCCGTTATTAAAAAAGTTGCATTATACTTTTCCGATCACTTCAAATTTTCAAAACAATTTTTTTTTCTGTTGGTTTGAAAACGGATTTTTCTACTGTAGATCTAATAGATTAAAATCAACCGAAATATAAACTAGTTATCTTCTTAATCTACCAAATTTGGTAATCTATCCTCCTGGCGTAGACTTTGGTTTCTGAGGAGTCCTTCGTAAAAAAGTTGCGCAAACGAAGGACCCCATCAAAAAGAAGGGAGCAAAAAAGAGTGACTGTTACGATTAATATTAGCACGTTTAAAAATAATCATATTACTCTCGCGATTACTTCCCAATAAATGTATTCAAATGATTACAAAATCGCTTCAAAAAGTAACTGATTACAAGTAATTTGATTACTTGTTTTAAGTACCGTACAAGCCTATATTTCGTCCCTTGTACTGTTTTTTTTTCTTCTTCCAAGTGCACGTTATTGCTGCCCAAATCTTCTCGCCACTCTCTAAGTTTACCACAAAGCATTGTGTTGTCCGTCCCGTTTTTCCCCCGCTCTCCTAGGTTTCCAAGTCAGTATCGAACCAGCTCGCGTGCACTCTTGCTTTGATCGCAAAGAGGAATGCTTCAGGCAATACGTGCAAATATAAACGACAAAAAAAAAGTTGTAAGATACCGCCATGGCCTACCTAATATGACCTTGAGGACTGTAACCTACCTGGAGAACCAGTTATAACAGTTTTACTTAAAACGAAAACAAACAAAAAATATGTTTGCCGTGAAGAAATAACAACTGTAAAAACGAAATACGGATTTAAAAAAAGCTTATCTTCTCTTTGCAAAGAAGCGTCTTCCGACCCAACTCGGCGCGAAGTGCAACGGCGCGTAGAGTTCGGTGCAGATTCCTGGGGGGACTATGCGTCGCTGGTTTTACCGGGTACACGACCCAAACACGTCCGATACGCCAGTACGCGAGGTGAATTCCCATGGGACGTCGGACTCCGCTTTACCCCTTCTTCCTACGGGACTGAGGAAGTGGTCAACTTCGTCCTTGGTATGCGTGGCCGGTTCTTTCAGTTCTCGGAAGGCAAAGATCGGTTAGAGATCAGTTTCTCTCTCTCTCTCTGGTTTTATCTATCTACATCTATGCGTGTTATTTTGCCGTTTTTTCTACAATTATTCTTTTAACTATAAAATCCTTACGTCGCACAAATTCGTTTTTTTTTTTTTTTTTTTGTGAAGTGTGAATCTTGGAAGTTCGAAACTGATCACCGCCTTTGTAATACTGCACCCCCGTGTCATGGGAATTTTCAGTGGTATTTATGCCGAAGGCCTTTGGGGCGAGCGATGAATCAGCCCGCGATTCCGCACTTGTCCACATTCAATCCCCATCCCTGCCCGTTTCGGTCTGTTGTAGAACCAGATTGGAGGAACTGAACAACTGTTCATTAAAGGTACACACTGAAAGTTATATTGTTACAAAGACAATATCGAGCAGAAGACGCGTTAACTGTCTTTCCTTTAGGAGGACCCAACACAAAAGAGACCTGAGCGAGCCACACCAGTGTTGCCAACCTATTTTTCGAAGATACCCCACGCCAGCGTCCGGAAAACCCTACATTACCCTACGAATGTTTCTTATTACCCTACATTTTACCCTACGAGGCAAATCTTTGTTCAAATAATACTGTTGCATGGATTGTGATGATACACGGTAATATTAATACAGTACAAAGCGACAGGACACGCATGCACGCGCGTACCTGCGTTATTCTTGAACACCATGCTTGCATGTGCGCTGTGTAGCATCAGCACAACAGTGATGTAGCGAGCGCGCAGACATCCCCAACCAACATGTTTAGCCGATTTGTCGTCAAACTTAAAAACTGGGTTACGCTGGACCAGCGCTCGCAGAGACAGACAAGGCGGCTCATTACAGAAGGAAGCTAATCCGAGCGGTATATTAGCTTCTTTGGGTGTACCGCCTAGGGATTCGTCAAACTAAGGTACTATTTTGACAAACTAGGCTATTACACCAGGGGAGGATAAAAAACCGGCGGCTCTTCCGTATTCGCTAAAGTGTCATTCACTGAAACGTCATGGTTTCGGTTTCGTTCGCTAAAACGTCACATAAACTCGTCGATCATCGGTGATCGATGCTCTATGGGCGTGGTAAGGAAGAGTTAATTGCAACGCGCCATAACAAAAGAGCGCCCAGGACGAGTGGTAGTTCCAGCCATAGTTATTCGTAGCATGCGCACCTTACGTCAGCGCGTAGAAAAGCCCAGTTGACCAGGTGGCTGCCGGTTCTGGTGGGCTCGGGGTGGTTTCGCCCGCGGTGCCACGTGTTTCGCTGGTGTAACAAGGACTGCCGGATGGACCACAGTCTTCAGAGAAAGAATTGGCGGGAACATGTCCACTGGGAAGATACCTCTTCTGGCTCCAAACTCTCTCTGCGCAACTCCCACTCCTCCCACCTCTCTCACTTGCTCCAGCTCTCTAATACTTACCAATTTGGTGTGTGGTGCTCTCTGTTAGCACGTCTTGCAACTTGGATACTTTCGTTTTGCAGGATGTCGTGGTGTGGCAGAACACGGGTAGCTAAGCTATACAAAGCTTAAACGGCAGCTTTTTTTTTTCTTTGCCGTTTTTGATGGTTGTATTATGATCGCCGTTGAAGAAGCAACGCCTGAAAATACCCTACTTTTTTTGGGGAAATGGCCGGACAGCCCTACAAGCGTACAGTGTACCAAACATGCCGAAAATACCCTACAAGTAGGGTAATTACCCTACGGTTGGTAACACTGAGCCACACCCCGGCAACCCAGAGATTCCCCCGTTTCTCTCTCTCGTGGTCATAAAACACTACGCCGACCACGTACACTCTCCGAAAACTTCCCGTCCCTGGGTCGGGTTTCCAAACTCCGTCGCCCCCTCCCCGCGGCTCAATTGATTTGTGGTATACGAGCCAGTAGACCGAGGTGGCGTGTGAAACTCTATCCGCCACATCCTCCCCGCAGATGAGCTCAGCTCATCTCCAGGGATGCCGCGAACTTTTTTCGAACCGAAGGTTCCATGATCGAATCAAGCGGTTCGAAAGATTTCGAATTTTCGAACTTTCCATATCGAGAAATTCGACGGAAGTCGAATGTTCGAACTGGTTAAGCTAAGAAATTCGACGCTTTTCGAAATTTCGACCTTATTACGCTGCAAAATTCGATGCTTGTCGAACTTTCGAACTTGATAGATTACAAAATTTGATGATTTTCGAAATTTCGAACTTCTCGCACTAAAAAGTTCAAAGCTTTTTGAACTTTCGAACTTCCTACGCTAAGAAATTCGGTAATTTTCGAACTTTCGAACCTATTAGTCTAAAGAAATCGAAAATTGTCGAACTTTCAATTCCTGGAAAGTCAAAAGTTCGACGAACTTCGAACTTTTAGGGTAAAAGTTCGAAGTTCGTCGACCTTTGAAAGACCGGCGAGCGGTTTCGTTTGGATTCAAGCAGTGAAATACATTCGTAATTTTTTTTTTTTTCTCGCATTGTTACATGCGGTGCCGCATTCCTTGCCAAAGACAATGCCGTTTATTTCAATCATCTGACATGCTTGGTTTTAAAGAAATAGATTCCCAAAGGAGCGAGGAAGGACGACGCGTTTTTGACAATTGTCGTTTGTGCCATATTTGAAGCGCGCTATAGCCGAAGCTATTTATGGTAGAGATGTTAAACTTTTTAAGAATGATCTATGTATAGCCTAGGTAAGTGTTGTCTTAAGATATGATTATTGTTCTTCAAGACGAGTTTCGAAAAAATATCCAAACACGTATCTACGGGCAATTATGCCCTAAACTTGGTAATTGTTTTCGTCTAACTTTTTTGAGGTATCGCATTTAAATCAACACCACAGACAGTACATATCATTACCATCTGTCGAATACAAAATAATGTATTTTTTTTCACGTTGAGGAATAAATTACCTCATGGGGGAAGATTTCTAAAATTGTTCAAGTTCAGCACGTCATAAAAAAAAAGTTATAATTTTTTTTTTACTATTTCACGTTCCTGGGACGTGTTTCTTTTAGCCTGTACACATTTTGGCAGGAGAAACTTGTTTCGTAGTTCTGGCCCTCTGAATATGCAAGAATAAAACACTTCCGGCGGGTTCTTGATAGTTGTTTTTTTTTTTTTTTCTCCAGCTTTTAATTTTTGCATTTATTGTTATGCTTATTTATTTATTATTTTTTCTAATGGCACAGTTATTTAGGTCGAAAAGACATAGCTTTGAACTTCCGAACCACCGAGCATGTGACGAGTAGTGCCTTCTGACAACGAGTTTCTAACAATGACCATCTACGCGATCTTTTATGCAGTGAAGAGCGACAGTTGCTATACATATGTATAAATAATTTCAGATTAAAAAAAAGCTCGACCAGGGGGGGGGGGAGGAAAGACTGGCGCCACCTCCCCCCCCCCCCCCCCCCTCCCCTTCTTCCTCGTTTTTCCCCTTCCGACGCCACTGGTATGGTAGAACCAGAGTATAAAATGCTCTGGTAGAACGCTCCTCGAACGTTGTGTCGGCTGCTGTGCTTTTTGCTCGGCGTTTCTTCCGTCCCGGAAAATAAACCTCTAAAGCAATTACAAACTAAAAAATTGTCAAGGTGCAGGCGAGCTGGTGTATGTTGATCATGATGCAAAATCCTGAGACTGGGAATGAAATTCGAAAGAAATAGTGTAAGAAGAAAGAAAAAAGGGAACAGGACAACGTCTCAAACTCAGCTGAGTTGAGTTGAGACGTTGGTCCTGAGTTGAGTTTCAGCTGAGTTGAGTTTAAGACGTTGTCCTGAGCTGAGTTTGAGACGTTGTCCTGTCCCCTTTTTTCTGTCTTCTTACACTTTTTCTTTCAAATTTCATTCCCAGAGCTGAGTTTGAGGCGTTGTCCTGTCCCCTTTTTTCTGTATTCTTACATTTTTTTCTTTCAAATTTCATTCCCAGTGCGTCACTCGGGCGGCATTCGATCGGATTACTACCAGCGTGCAGGGGGTAGGGAGGCAGTTTGCCAGATCGCTTCAAGGTTTTTCTGAGCCTCAACCGCCTGCCTGCCCCTGGCCGTTTCGAACTGGACGAGTATCGTTAAACAGTGCGTTCGTGTGATCACTACTTCGTGATGCACGTTAATGACCCTCCCCCCCCCCCCCTCCCCCGGGCTGGCGGTCGCGATCTATGGTCCCACGTCACTCTACACTGGCGAAAATTCCAACACACCCGGGACACTCGTCGTCTCATTTAATTGCCTGACCAACTTCGCGCAGTCTAAATGTCACGCCCGAACTTTTCTAAACCTGATTTTGTGAAAACCAGTGAGGCGTGAAAACATTATTTGAAACTGAAACTGTGGCGGAACATGAAAACCTGACTTCGAAATTTGCTCACTTGGACTTGAAAGAAATTTGAAATCTTCGAAGTTTTTTTTTTTTCCAATTTAGCTTTAAAAGAGAATCGAAACCTTCGAACTTTTCGAACTTTATGTAGAACTAAATTCGAAATCTTCGAATTTATCGAACTCTATGTCTATAAGAATTCGAAACGTTCGAATTTTTCGAATTTCAGATCCAAAAAAATTTGAAACATTCGAATCTCTCGAATTTCAAATTAGGAAAGTTCGAAATCTTCGAATTTCTTGAACTTCAAGTAAAACCGTGAAAGTAAAACCAACCGAACTTTTAAAAAACGTGAAAGCTTCGAACTTTTCGATTTCGAAACTCGACTGTTTTGAAAGTTGCGAATTTTTCGAATTCGAACATCCGTACGGTTGAAAACTTCGAACCTCAGTTCGGCTCGAAAATATCAAAACCTTTCGAATTCGAACCTAAGGTGGTTCGCGGCATCCCTAGTATAGGCGCTGACCTCTGAGCCGTTACACAATTTTATCTTACAGGCTCGCACATTTCCGTCCCGACCCGGGAAACACTCCAGAATCCTGCCGGTTCTCCAAAAACAATCGAGGAACGTGGTCGTCATGCGCAATTACGATATCACCAACATTGAGACCGCTGCTGGATTGAGCATGGGCACTTCGTAGGTTATACAGATATTCTTTAGCCCACCTGTTCCAAAACATGTTCATCAATCGCTGGCGGTGTGGCCATCTCCCAACCAACTCCGTTCGAGTGGATGTCACGTCTCCTCTCTTATGGTGAGGTAATATGTGGTCAGCCTCCTACCACAAAGGAAGTGAGCAGGAGTTAAGACATTTGGTTTGTTTGGTTCGGAGTAGACACACGTCATTGGTCGAGAGTTGATCACAGCCTCAACTTCCGTTAGTACATTTGTGATCCGATCGACATCAAGCGCAGCTTTGCCGATGTTTCCTTTCAGGCAACTCTTACCCGATCCCACCATACGCTCCCAAAACCCACCCCACCATGGAGCTCTTTCAACGATAAACCTCCAAGTGATCCGGTGGGTGGCACAGTAGTCCTTCAATTCTGAACTACATAACACAGCGTACATCTGCTTTAGATCTTTAGCAGCTTGTTTGAAAGTCAGTGCATTACCTGAACACGTCATGCGGCAACTCACGCCTTGACACAAAGCTTCTGAAAGCCATTAGAAAGGCGTTCGTAGACATATCCAGGACAAGTTCTAAGTGTATCGCTCGCGTAACAGCGCATGTGAATACAAGAATTTATGCCTTGACACTGTTTGTTCCGCATTTCACGAACATCGGCCCAGCAAAGTCCACGCCATAGACCTCGAACGGTTCTGCCTTTGTTACACGGTCTTCAGGCAGAGGTGCCATCGGGGCGGTCATGGGCTTGAGCTTGAGTCGAAGACACATCTTACAGCGTCCGATCACTCGTTTTACACTCTGTCGTCCTCTCACAACCCAGTAGTGCTCTCGCAGTTCACACAGAGTAGCACTCACACCACCATGCAGATTGCGAACATGCGTGTGCTCAACGAAGAGCTCCGTGAAACGGTTGTCTCCGGGAAGTAGCACCGGATACTTGGTCTCGTCGGGTGCCGAGGCATTCTGCAGTCGAGTCTCAATGCGGATGACACCGTCTTTATCCAAGAATGGGTGCAGGTCCCGGAACAGGCGAGCTCGACCGCAGGCGGTCACCGGCGACGAGGCTTGCTTTTTCTTCGCTGTAGCTCTCTTTCTGAATGTGTTTCGTCCAGTATCTCACTGCCTCCTCCAATTCATTGGTGGACAAAGAGCCGCTGACTCTTGGACCCTTGCCTTGTAAGTTTTTAATGAATCGCATGATCCACGCAGTCACCCTCATTGCCTTGAGCCATTTGCTGTAGCCTGTAAGCACGAGGAGAGGCTCTTGTACGGTTGTTTTGCTGTGCAGCACTGTGATTTTGCCTCTTAGCTCTGCGTCAGCATTTGGAACCACGTCGTTCGTCTCTCTTCTTTTAGGCCAGAAATCTGGATCACGTGACAACCACTGCGGGCCTTGCCACCACACCTTGGAAAGGGTCAGGTTGGAGGTGGGTACTGCTCGGGTGAGCATGTTCGCGGGGTTGTCCTTCCCTGAACGGTGTCGCCACCGAAGGGGGTCGGTGTAGCTCTGGATCTCCACGACCCTGTTGCACACAAAGGGCTTTCATTTGCTTGCCGATGCCTGAATCCAACTGAGGGTGATGGTGGAATCTGTCCAAAGGTGGCATTCCAGGTCGGGCAAATCCAACGTCCCAGTCAAGAAAGCCATCAACCTTGATTCGATAAGAGCGCCGAGGAGCTCCAGACGTGGCAGGGTAATTTTCTTCAAAGGTGCAACACGTGCCTTAAACATCACAAGCCGTACGCTGGTGTTTCCGTTAGTGTCCTCGACTCGCGTGTAGGCCACAGCTCCGTACGCCTGAGTGCTTGCGTCCGTGAAAACATGGAGTTGTCTGGACTTAAAGGGGCTATGCAACAATTTTTTTACTTTGCGCAAATACCGCTTAGAACGGATCCCTGACGTTAATGACCTATGAAACACGCCTTAGTTTTTCACCCGACGCATTAGAAGTCCCAGAAAAAAATTAAAAAACAACGAGCAGCGTTCACGCCCTCAACTCGCAGCCAGAACAAGCGGCCACGTGATCTGGAGCCGATTATATGCCGCCAATGTTGATCATAGCCACGCGCTGGGGTTGGCAAAGCACAGGACACGCGCTGAGTTCCAGACATTGTTATGGCTCGGCTATTGTCGTCGTTGCAGCGATTGGACACGGGCCACTACTCGAATGCTTCTCGAGCTATCAATTATCACGAGCCTAAATCGAGTGCCCACGCAATGCTCGGGTCCAATCTATGAACCGCATTCAAATATCGTCATACGGGTGTACTGCGATCCCCGCGTTACGTCATCGAATTTTGCAAGGGAGAGATTGAATGAAAATGATCGCTTTTGTCCTTGAAATTACACCGCAACAAAGGAGTTTCTTGGCCAGTGGCATTGCATGCGAGTATCCTTGAGTCCCACTAGTGCCAGTAAGCTCGTGTAAAGTGAAAAACATTCCAATTGAATATCGTTGCACAGCTCCTTTAACTGCTCCCTCTGCTATCAAGAAGCATCTCTCGAATGAGAAAGAGCCAAGTTCGGCAAGCTTGCCGCACCATGCAAGCCATTCCTTACGCAAATCGTTTGACAATGAGGTGTCCCAATCGTTTCCTCTCTCCCAAATATGCTGAAACAAAATTTTGGCTCGGATGCTGTATGGAGAGAGCAGTCCCAAAGGGTCGAAGAGTCTCGACGTGGTCTGAAGAACGAACCTTTTTGTATCCATTCTTTCTTTGACGAAGTCTGATAGTGACTGTAAGTTCACCTGCAGATTGTCTTGTTCGGTGGCCCGAAGAATTCCCAATACCTTTGTCAGACTTGACGATTCAGCACACGTAGACGTCTCGTCCGCTGTCTTTTCAATGTGACACCTGAGTTCTCTTGAGCTCGTCGACCACTTTTGAAGCCTCATTCCCGCCGTGGCAAGTATTTCCGTGGAGTCATCGTAGACTCCACCGTAGAGTTTCTGCGCCTCTTCGTATGATGAGACACCCACAATCAGGTCGTCAACATAAAAACACTTTTCAAGGTGCATCTCCGTTGGCTTGGCCTCTCCCTCGACTGAACGCAGGTGATGCTGCAATGTCGCTGTCAAGAGAAAAGGGCTTGCAGTTGACCCAAAAGGAACTCTTGTCATTCGAAACTTTTTAATGGGAGGCAGTTCTTTTTCAGGAACGGAAGGGCTGTCAAACCACAAAAAACGAAGAGCATCCCTGTCCTGAAGTCTCACCCTGATCTGAAGAAAAGTCTTCTGAATGTCAGCTGTTAGTGCTATCCTGTGGAAACGGAAGTTCACCGGGATCTTCAGCAGGTCGTTGTTTAGATTCGGTCCCCTCTCCAGATGGTCGTTCAGCGAGAGCTCTCCTGTAGTGTGCGAAGACGCATCGAAAACCACTCGCAACTTTGTAGTGGCTGAAGCTTCTCGAAGCTCTGTGCGGCATGTAGTACACATTTTCCTTTTCGTTGGTTTCTTCCGTCACTTTCTCTGCGTGTCCGTCGTTTAGGTATTGCCCCATAGCAGAGTCGTACTTCAGAAGTTCTTCGTCTCGAGCCAAGCGATAGCAGAGTCCATGCAGTCTCTTCTCTGCTATTTTTCGGTTATTGCCGAGATCTCCGAGGTTCTGAGACTTCCAGGGAAGAGCAACTTCGTATCTTCCATCTGTCACGGAGTTGGTCGTTGAGTCCTTGATGCCGAGGCTTTCAAGTTCCCAGAACTGTCGCAGGGTCGAGCTTACTTCATCGTCGCCCGTTGCACCGGCTCTGAGCACGCACACGTTGCTGGTTGTTTAGTTTCGTCTTAGGTTCTTCGAGGTCACGGGGCGCTGAAATGTCCATCCCATTGTTGTTTTCCCGGCTGACAGGCACCTGTTGTTTTCATCCCAGCATACTTCATGCTCCAACAGCTTTCCAAGCTGATCTGCTCCAACTAGAAGGCCGATTCCGCACTCTCTCTGAACGCCTGGGAAGACCAGCACATCCGCTAGATACTTTCTAGAGCGCTGCTCTTAGGCGCCCGTTTCCGGCTTGAGCGGCGTCGCCTTCGGGAGGACCTCGGGTTCCTTCGCGAGGACCTCGGGAGTGCCTCGGGTTCCTTCGGGAGGACCTCGGGAGGACCTCGGGTACCTTCGGTGACCTCGGGGAGGGGGGTCACGTGACCCTCCCCCCCCGTGATCACGTGACCCCCCACCTCCCCGAGGTCACATGACCCCCCCCCCCCCCCCCCCCGAGGTTACATGACCCCTCCCCCTCAGCACCCTTCCCTCCTCCTCCTCAAGAGCTGCGCTCTAATTCGGCGTTACAGGGAGTTGTAAACGGCTTTCACTTG